>JAXIVJ010016699.1:0-28161 GCA_036785665.1 Chirona hameri | reverse complement strand
ATATATGTATATTCATATATGTATATTCATATATGCATATTCATATATGTATATTCATATATGTACATTCCGTTTTTAAAAAAAATATCTTCGAAGTTTTTGCTTTTCCGGAAATTTTCACCAAACAAGTTTGGATTTTTTTGAGTCAAAAACCCAAAATGTAAAAATTCCGAGATAGCCATTTTAAAGAGTACCTACGTAATTTCCTTTCTTTTGACTTTTTCATTTGCAATGTTTATCTAAACTCTATTTTCTACGGCTTTTCAAACATTTGTCGTTTTTCCACCAAAAATTGCATAACATGACGTTATTAAAACGTCATTATCACCCAAAGTATTACATACATTTCATTGTTTTTTTTTATAAGACGTATAATTGATGTAGCATAAGGTTTACGTCAATATCATAGGGTGTCAATATCGTCAATATCATAGGGTGCGTTCTGGCCGCACTTTCCCGCGGGGATTCCAGGGAATCCCCGGGAAAGTTTGTTCTTGGCTGTTTTTCGCGCCGGGGATTCCCGGGAATTCCGCGTGGAAACAGGGAATCGGGAAAGCTGTCCCCGCCTGTCCCTGCCAGCAGGCGGCAAGAAGGCAGGTGTATGTGATGAATCGTAAGTAGTGTATTTGGCGCGTTTCCTACAAATGTGCCGCGGAAAGGGGTAATGCCGTTCAGAACACCTTCAAGAGGATACGGTGTTTTTTTCTTCTTCTCGGTCCACAAAACCGAAAAGAAAAAAACCCGTTCAGAACGCAACAGAGCGTCAGCTCTGACGCTCGCCAGGGACTCCGGCAGCGGGAATGTTCGCAGAACGCGCCCATAATTTTCAAGTTATTGAGAAAATCTGGGAGGGGGGGGGGGGGGCAGACACAGTGGCGTGCGCATAAATTCACAAAAGACCAGATCATCGCCTTGAGGGGCGCGACCCGATCAACAGAGGCACAACTATTATTGGCTAACATTTGGCAGGGGCTCCTCTCCTTCCGCACGTGCTCGTCGTGCCTTAACATTTTGTGGGGCGCCGTCACTGGCCTGAGGGGCGCCGTCACTAGCCGGAGGGGCGCCGTCACTGGCCGGAGGGGCAACGTCACTGGTCAGAGGGGGGCGCCGTCACTGGCCAGAGGGGGCGCCGTCATTAGCCGGAGGGGCGCCGTCACTGACCGGGGGACCGTTCTCACTGGCTGGAGGGGCGCCGTCACTATCACTTATCACTATTTCAGTTGTCACTGGTTCAGTTGTCACTGGTACAGTTGTCACTGGTACAGTTGTCACTGGTACAGTTGTCACTGGTACAGTTGTCACTGGTTCAGTTGTGGCTGGTGCAGATGTCCTGGTTCAGTTGTCCTGGTTCAGTTGTCCTGGTTCAGTTGTCGCTGTTTCAGTTGTCGCTGGTTCAGTTGTCGCTGGTTCAGTTGTCGCTGGTTCAGTTGTCGCTGGTTCAGTTGTCACTGGTTCAGTTGTCCTGGTTCAGTTGTCACTGGTTCAGATGACATGGAACCCAATATAATATCTAGACAGCCAACTCGCGCGCCGCATACGCCGGACGGCCCGTTCCCACACTGTGTGGTGGTGTCAGCTGTCCTGGGGGGCAAAACATCGCGGGCGCCTAGGGACCAATGTATAAATGGCAAATCTGAACGGCGCCCTGACTGGGCTACGCTTGGAAAAAGTGGTGCAAAGTAGCATCATATTACTCGTTGGAGATGCTAGATTGAGCCCAAACGAATTATAACGTTCCACCTGGTTATGGAATTTCTGGAGAGCAGCTGACATGATCGGTTACCATGGCCTTATTTGGGGTGTAAAAACCACGTTCACTTTCCGTTCCAAATGCTATCTAAGCTTCATATACTTCATATACTATGCTTAGGTCGCATTTGCAACGGAAAGTGAACGGTATAAAGTGGTTGTTACATCCCAAATAAGGCCATGGTAACCGATCATTTCAGCTGCTCTCCAGAAATTCCATGACCAGGTGGAACCTTATAATTCGTTTTGGCTCAATCTAGAATCTCCAGCGAATAATCTGATGGTACTTTGCACAACTTTTTCCAAGCGTAGCCCAGTCAGGGCGCCGTTCAAATTTGCCATTTATACATTGGTCCCTATGGCGCGCCGCGATGTTTTGTCCCCCCAGGGCTGGTGAGTTAGTAGTAGCGCCACCACCACACAGTGTGGGAACGGCCGGACGGCGCAAGATGGCTGTCTAGGTATTATATGGATGTCAGTGGCAAAGTGAAAACCCCCTGGTTGGCGGACAACACTATTTATTACACCGCCATATGTGCAGCCAAATGGAATCTCAGCAACGGGTGGACCGATTTGCTCGCAACAAGCACCGATAGATTTAGCGCATACGATTTCATCAGCCGTTCTAAAACTGGTGACCTCAGGTCATCACTGTGACCTTGTAAATGCACAAACGTCATATTTGGCATTGCAGCCAAATAGAATCTCAGCAACGGCTGAGCTGATTTGCTCGCAACAAGCACCAATCGATTCAGCGCATACGATTTCATCAGCCGTTCTGAAATTAGTGACCTCAGGTCATCGCTATGACCTTGTAAATTAAAAAAAAAACATATTTGGCATTGCAGCCAAATGGAATCTCAGCAACGGCTGGACCGATTTGCTCGCAACAAGCATCAATCGATTCGGCGCATACGATTTAATCAGCCGTTTTGCAATTGGTGACCTCAGGTCATCGCCATGACCTTGTAAATCCAAAAAGCCCATATTTGGCATTGCAGCCAAATGGAATATCAGCAACGGCTGGACCGATTTGCTCGCAACAAGCACCAATCGATTCGGCGCATACGATCAGCCGTTCCGAAATTGGTGACCTCAGGTCATCGCCATAACCTTGTACATTTGTAACTTTGTTGGACCTTGTAAATACAATATTTGGCATTGCAGCCAAATGGAATATCAGCAACGGCAGGACCGACTTGCTCGCAACAAGTGTCAATCGATTCGGCGCATACGATTTCATCAGCCGTTCTGAAATTGGTGACCTCAGGTCATCGCCATGACCTTGTAAATAAAACAAAACATATTTGGCATTGCAGTCAAATGGAATATCAGCAACGGCCTGACAGTAACCCTGCAAGGCACCTATCTGCCATAACCAACTTAAACTAAGTCTGGAAGCATTACATCCCTCCCAGTACATTTTTCATTACGGCAGCAGACACGCCACATTGCACATTGTTTCGAATCAGTTGCGCATCATATGTCTCTATAAAATCATCCCGCAGCAAAATTCCTCCGAAGGATGAGAAAATCCACCCAACGCCACCCAAATGCCACCCAAATGCCACCCAACTAAACTCTTCACTATTCTGCTCATTACGAATCGTAGCAAAATAAATACCACTCCAGGAAATTCTTCATCGTTTTCCGAGCATTATATATTACCATATGCCGAGATATCCTTTCAACATTAGCACGTGCTTTTGGGAATCGCTTTCGGCCCGCTGCGGCTAGTGTTGAAGGTATCTGGGACACGATTTGGCCTGGGGCATTTTTAGTTTCCCAGACAATTATTTAACAGAATATTCAGAGCGGAAGTGCCAAAATTACACATACATATTTGCTATATTTATTATTACTGGATTTGTCGAATAAACCCTGTGACTCGCCTTAAAATATTATTGCACTGTCACATACGTAACTATTTATTGTATTTCATACAACACACATACATATTAATGCGCATATTATTCGGATATCTGACGCCAATAACATACGGGAAAACGAAATCGTGTGCAGACAATTCATAGCACTGCGTAATCATACTTGTCTACTGTATACGTAATCATCTTGATTATGGGCATAGTTTGTGATTCTTTTGGAAGTGGTTGGCGGCTGAAAGCATGCAATGAAAGGTGATCGCTTCTTAGTGCCCGCTATTACCCTTCCTTGCTTCAATCGATAGAAGGGCACACGAGTAAGGTGAGTTTCGTTTTGCACCACTCCAGAAGATTGACACTGTTCTGTTCTTTGCAGTGTTCTTGAAGTAGTTTGATCCGTTGCTCCATTATTTTTCCTCACAGTAGAGTATCTGAATCACGACTGGATTCTATTAGCTTTCTTCTCTCTCTTATCGTGTTTCTCTTTTCTTGGAGGTCTTGATTATTGGACATTCGGAAACCCAAATGCAGAGAAAAGGGCCTTGATATACGAATGTCACAGTAGCCGTTTTCACGATGCTTTTGTATTGTGTTGGTACCATCCGTAAAGAACCACATTCCTGAGGGACCTAATCGAAAACGCATGAAAAACACGGTTTGGGGCGGTGAAATAATTATTTTGTCTTCAAAAACATCAAAATAGCCGAAAAATACAGCACGGAAACGTCGGATTTGACAAATTTCAATAAAATTTCGTTTGAATTTCCCCGGTACTTTAGGGTTTGGTCCGACTCGGCGAGCGGGACCAAACTAGAACTGGCATATTAGGTCCCTCAGGAATGCGGCTGGTACCTAACACAGGAACAATTTAAAATGAATTGTTGACCAATTCATTCAGCGCTTCGGACCAGGAGGTGAGGAATGCGTAATAAACATCTTTTTGTGGCAAAAAGGTACCCCATTTTTTTCCCTCCGCGGATTTGGGCCGGTCACCTTATTTTAGTATTCGAGCTTAAGAAATTCACTTTTCGAATTCACAAAAAAAAATGTGGAAATTTTTCCGGAAAAAAACATATTTTTGGGGCGTCAAAAAACACACAAAAATCACAAATCCGAGATAGTCATTTGGAAGAAAATGTAATTTCTTTCCTTTTGACGTTTTTTATTTGCAATTTGCCTTGAAACTATTTTTACGAATTTGCAAACATTTATTGTTTTTCCACCAAAAATGGCATGACATGACGTCATTAAAACGTTATCTCCCAAAATGCTACATACATTTCATTGAAATTTGGCGAGAAGGCGTAGAATTGATGCAGTATAAGGTACTACAAATTTCACGTTGATAAATATCACAGTTTTAAAGTTATTGAGAAAATCCGGGAGGGGCAGATAATGCCCCCCTCCCCCCACAGCGCACAGTGGGCGTAAAAGAGGATTTAGTCTCGCGAAACCTATTAACCCCTATAACTTTTTTACCTTACAACATGCATCAACCAGTAAAACATCATTAGAAAGCCAATTCATCAAGGAATATATTACGTTAAATAGCGGACATGTTGCAGGGCTTTTGTAACGTGGGGATTGCTTGCAAGTTGCAATATAGAACATTAGGGTTAACATTTGTATCTCCTCGGATCTCCGGAATTACTGGACCTATTTACAAATTCAAACGGCATTCGATGTCCCTTGAAAATTGGTAGGGGGAAACCTATTATTGTTGATCTCGGTGGATGGAATTGTCGCGCAAAATTGCGATAACGCATAAGCAGTCAATAAATCGGTATGATTCGTGTGTCTCACACTTCTAAGTACCATTCTAAGCTTTTTATGACCTTGGGTCAGGTCAAGGTCATCCGAGGTCACGAGGTCAAACTGCCGATTACGGCCATTAGGCGTTGTAACACATGTTTATGGGTTCGTTTTTCGTCTCGAACCCGAAAAATGTGTTTGTTTATTTGTTTATTAGTTATAAAACAACCACAGGCCGAAGCCCACTTACGGCGGTAGTCAAAGCACACAACACACGCATCCTCATACATTCACGCATTCATACCTAAGACACCACCCGGCACACGAAACAATCCAGTGTGTCTCGTGCGTCGAGTGGGAACAGACAGGTGAAAATGACAATAAATAAGTAAACCAATAGCACGCTACCCTACGCAAAAGTAAAGTGACGTAAAGTAAAGTAAAGTAAAGTAATAAGTGACTAAAAGTCAGCACCGCTGCCCCGCCCATGGGAATCAATAACTGCCTTCACTGCATGCAAACTTAAAAGCTTGCGACTTAAAAGTAGTTGAACAAAAGAAATCAGTCTCTGGCATTTCCTGGATAAATCTGTTGCAGGTCGCTGGTAGCCGCGATAAAAAGCTGTTCCGTACCGAATTCACCCTACCACCCGGCACACGAAACAATCCAGTGTGTCTCGTGCGTCGAGTGGGAACAGACAGGTGAAACATTGACACTATATTTCCACAGTCAAGGCGGTCACGAAGTACCGAATGCAAAAATCTTATGTCGGCTTGGATGAAACGAGCTTTGACTGACATTTAAAATGTTTCAGCAGCGAAGAATAGTCCAAGGCGGGACAGCGGCGCTGGGTTGTACATCCTAACCACATAAGAAACCTGTGTTGCAGACGCTCGAGGCGTCTTAAGTTGGTTGCTGCGGCCCCAGGCCAGATAATACTACCATATTCAATCACTGACCTCTCATGGGCGTTATACGCTGACAAGATTGTGGGGTGATTGAAATCTAGGCGGCGAGAGCATGGAGACATTTGTACACTGCGCATGAGCAAACCGAGCATGCGGTTGGCCTTGCCTACGGTTGAATCTACATGGTCGGGAAATGTCAGCTTAGCATCTAATATGACACCGAGGTCGCGCATCTGTTCGCATCTCTCCAGTTGATGCCCATCTAATACATAGGTACAGCGAATGGGGGCCGTGCGAAGAGTGAATGAGATAGTCTTGCATTTAGCTGGATTGAGCTTCAAGTGATTTTAGACCATGCGCTAAGACGGTCCAGGTCGGCCTGAAGGGAAACGGTATCTTCACGATTTTGAATGCGATGCCATTTTTTGACATCATTAGCATAAGCCAAACAGCCTGTTTTGATATTGTTAGGAAGGTCAGCGACATAACAGGCGAACAGTATCGGACCGAGAATGCTGCCTTCCGGCACACCGGACAAAACCGGTGTCCAGTCGGAATGCTTCCCATCGAGAATGACTCGCTGGGGAGCGCTGACACAGATAGGACTCGATCCAGCTATATGCAAGATCTGTGATGTTAAATGAATGGCGAAGTTTGTATAAAAGTAGCCTGTGGTTGACACTGGTAAAAGCGGACGAATAATCCGTGTATATCGTGTCCGTCTGCGATCCCTTGGCCTGTGAGGACCAGCAGTGTTCCAGAAAGCATGCTAGATTAGTTATGCAAGAACGTTTTGGGAGAAATCCGTGTTGTGAGACAGGCAGTGCGGGAGACATGTCTGGGCAAGCTCTCACACACTACCTTCTCCAAAACTTTAGAGCAAATTGCCAAAAGAGAAACGGGTCGGTAATTTTCTGGAAGCTTTCTAGAGCCCTTTTTTAACACAGGTATTACGTTGGCCCGCTTCCTGGTGGCCCGCTTCTCTATGCTTACCTGGTGATAAATGTATACAAATCAAATGCAAATGTCATGATATTCCTAAGTTTTAGTATTTCCCAGCCAAAATAAGTATCTTTAAATTATTTCCGGAATATCTCGAATTTCAATATCCTTTGAACAATTGCTCATTAGCGGCAGAGTGGGGAAGATTGGGGGTTGTTGGATCAGGAACGTCGCCACACAATTTGGAGTGGGTGAGGGCAACTGCTGAGCGATTGTGTTCACATTTGGTGTGTGGTTAGGGATCTCTCAGCCACCACTTTCCCACAAGTCAGGGGTGGGGTGCTTCTGCACATGCGCACGTGTGCACCACGTATTTGTGTATCAGAAACTACTTCCCTGATCGAGTTGATATTCACCGTATTCCTTTGCGTTCGCTCGTTCATTGCCAACTACGGCGCCTTACTGGTTCGGTAAAAAAGTTATAGAAGAAAAATGACGAATGACCTCAGGGTGAATAGATTTTACCTCGTGGAGGTCACAGGATAAAAATACCACATGGATCTTTGCAATGGCGGATCCAGAACGGGTGGTTTGGGGGGGGAATTCCAAAAAGTCTCACATAATTCTCAAAACGCATCGCATTTGGCTTGTTAGCTGATTGGCTAGTTAGCTGATGACATTAGTCCTGTTTACATAGCGCTAAAAAAATTCCACTAAATTTCCGATAAGTTGTGTGTAACGAGACTTTTTGTAGAATTTCCCTAGATTCAAAGAGTGATGCGTATCCATGGACGACAAATATAATCCATGGCAATCTACTTCCTTATGAACTCATACGCCCTCGTAGCACAACGTCCTCGGCTTTCTGCAAGGCCGTATAAGAGAGGTAGAGACATCCGGGGATTTTAGCGCCCCAATCGCTCAAATTAGCATGACGTCACTGATGCTCCGGTCCGGCTCGGTTGTCGCCGCACGCGGCTCGGTGCGGTGAGAATATTTCGAACGGGATACGAATAGTTGCGCCTAAGGTACGATCTTATTTAAGATTACGTTTACCGCGGATGATTATCCCTCCCTTAACCCGCGCCGTGTCGGGGGGGGGGGGGGGGGGGGGGGGGGGGGGGGGGGGGGGAGGGGGCGTTTAGACGCCCCTAAGGTTTTTTCGAGGATAGCGAAGAAAAAAACGGCGGCACGCAGCGCAGCCGTTTTTGGCACAGCTGTTCAGGCATCAATTGCGCACATTATGTTTAAAAAAAATACCTCGGGTCATCTCAGGTCAGGTCACCAGACCAGGTCACGTGACCCCACCTCCAAAAATGTTTCCGGTGGCATCACAGCCACAGTTTTTGGCCGATCGATTTCGTACTTACAGGATTTCATAAGAGCAACAGTATCTACAATACATATATCTCGGATTTTTGTTGTTGTATATCGGTGACCTAAGTTCGGGTCAATTTCGTGACCCCATTATATGTCAATGGGGAAATAATCAAATGCTTCCTATTCTGAGGAAACGAATTATATCAGCCAAATTCTTTCTGGATCATGTTATCATAGGCCATTCTTGAAGTTCCAGGTTAAATTTTTGTTCAGTGACCCCTACAGGGTCAGATGAGGTTATCTGAGGTCACCAACACTTTTTTGCCAATAACTCTTGACAAAATCAAGATAGAGAAGTGCGACTGGCACCAATGTGTGTGTCTCGTCCGAGTCACGTCTCCTAATGTGCAACATGACCTAATTGGGTCACCACTTGACCTGAGGTCATTTTTTTAGTTGACCTCACATGGTCATCATGCATATGATACGAAGCGCCGTGACGAGACAAACACGATGGCGTCAAAATTATTGCCCTATCTTTGTTAGCTAAAATATATTTGTGAAAACTGTTTTCCTAAAAAAATAGCCTTTGACATTTGTTGAACTCTGGAAGCCTAAATTATTCACACTGAGCTCAAATCTGAGGACACCTTGCAGATTGCATTTTGCAAGAGCTTTCCATTGTTTTTGTTTTGTTCCTAGCTATCATAGTTCCTGTGCTATCTGGGAATGTCTGGAGCGAAACTTGAAAATCTTACTCTTGATGACCTCTGATGACCTCAATATTGACCTGGAAAAACCTAAACAGTTTCGAAATGCATTCTGAAGAGCTTTCGAAACGGTGTTATTGGGTTTTTGTCTACGTCCTCATAGGAGCCGAGTTAGAGGGGGCGCATCGAAACGTCCCCCCCCCCGACACGGCGAGAGTGGCGCCCGAGCAACGGCACGGCGCGGGTTAAATTCATGCTGAGGGGAGATGGGTCATACGCCTGCCCCGGTCTGTGTGAGGGGCGACTGGCGAGACGGTCATACACTGCACCGGTCTGACTGAGGGGTGAGACGGCTATACCCTACCCCGGTTCCGGCTGGGGGGGGGGGGGGGGGGGGGGGGGGGGGCGGCCACCACGCTGCCCCGGTCTGTCTGAGGGCGAGAAAAGGCATTGTTTTGGCTTAACCCTCGCCCGGGGTAGGGCAAAATCACTACGTGTCGGGTGGGGTACGACCCCCCTTAGCGTGTTGCCCCTAATTGAGCTAGAGCTTCGATTCAAAGACGAGCGGGTTGCTTGTGACGAGAGGAAGCCGTTGATACCCGATGCTAAGGTATTGGGTCATTAAGTGACCTCTGAGGTCATGTCAATGACCAAAAAGTCATCAAAATTGAAAATGCGTATAAATTGAATTTTATCGAGCTAGAATCGTGAATGAGCAATATCATAATGCTTAATGGGTACCAAATTCGTAATCAGCGTCACAAAATGTCCTACAAACTGCGAAATTCCAAAAAGGTCATGTCAGGTCATCTGAGATCAGTGACCTCGGTTGACCTGTGGAAGCGCATGACCCCAGTGGAACATATAATTATGTAAAATGGATCCCAAATTTGGAATCAGCGTCACAAAATGTCCCTAGAAACCGCCAGAAGCCCAAACAAGTAATCTGAGGTCATCGGGGGTCAATGACCTCAATTCAGTGGCGGATCCAGGGGGGTGGCCGCAGGGGCTGAAGCCCCCTGCCTTAGAAAACGGCGCCCCTCGGCATACCGGCGCCGAAGGCGCCGGTATGCCCGAGGGCGCCGCGGCGCCATTTTTGTATAGGATTTGCCGGCGCCGAAGGCGCCGTAGCGTTTTCGGGAGGCCGCCAGGGCGCTCTTGCGTCTACCAACAGCATCGTAGCACTCTTGGAAGGCACCCTGGCACCCTCAGAAGACATCTTGCCGCCCTCACAACGCATTATGCCGCCCTCGAAGGTACATCGCCGCCCTCGGAAGGCCATTATGCCGCCCTCGGAAGGCACCATGCCAGCCCCCGTCACCGAGGAAATATGCCGCCCTCAGGCCTGAAGCCCCCCTGCCTTAGAAAATCCTGGATCCGCCCCTGCCTCAATTAACCTCTGAAAAGGTCAATCGAGGTCACAATCTCAGTGGAAACCACAACTCGTCACCTGGAAAGACATGTGCACATGCTCCTGAACAACAAACACTCGGAAACTGCACAAGTTACAAGCTTCGATACTGCGGGACGCCAGTTGCGCCTGGCATGACCTTGAGAAACAGGTCATAGGTCACGGGTCATGTGGGTTAGAAATTCAAAATTGTCAGAGTAAGTGGAAATTTTCCAAAGTACAGTACTGAAAGTTTCATTGCAATCGGTTGTAAATTACGCGAGTTATTCCAGAAAAACCGAGGGGGGTGGCATTCACTTTTTACCTTACCCGGGCAAGGGTTAATTCAAGATATGCTTTTAAGAAAGCAAAATATTTAAAAAGCATAGACTTGCAACCTAACTACCTAACTTACTTATCTAACGGCGACGACTTCAAATAGACGGTCGTCAACACCCGTCAAAAGACCGCAAAACGCTCGAAAGCGCAGCTGAGGCGACGTGGCTGGCCACGACTGGACCAGAGCACCAGTGACGTCATCGCTAATGCCCTAGCCGCTCGGCAGCCGATACATGGGGAATCCCGGGATGACACCCCATGGCTTTCTGTCGTAGCGAGTGGGTAGGGTAGCGAGTTTCTGTCTGATTTTTTATATATTTTAAGTGATAGATAAACCTATCGCTGAAATACTGGCATCGTACAAAATAGTCAGAGCTACTGTGTGTTTGATTGTGCGTTTATATTTCAAGAAAGACGAGAGAAGAGTGCTTGTAATTTCACAACAGGAGCTGTTGAGAAGATTCACGCAAATGCTGGTACCTATTTTTAGAATCTGTGTGTAGCTACTTTGGTTGGTGTTGAGGCTATATATACCGCGCGGCGCTGGGGGGGGGGGGTAAATTTTACCCCCCCTCCCGGATTTTCTCAATAACTTGACAACTATGACAGATATCAAAGTGAAACTTACGGTAGCTTATGGTGCATCAATTCTACGTCTTCTGCCATTTTTTTTTTAACATTCGTGAAACATTTTGGCAAATAATGACGTTTTAGTGACGTTATGTCATGTCATTTTTGGTGAAATTTTTTAAATGTTTGAAAAATCGTAGAAAATAGCGTGTTGATGCAAATCGCAAATAAAAGGCGTCAAAAGAAAGGAAGTAACATCGTCTTTAAAATGCCTATCTCGGATTTTCAAAATTTTGGGGCAAAAAAATAATTTTTGGGGGAAGAATTTCCACAAAAGTTTTTTTTGAAGATTTAAAAAAAACGGAAGATATATTAGAGAACCGAGTATCAACGATGCTCAAACCAAATTTGAAAGCAATATCTTTATTTTTGACTGACTTATAACTCTCTAAGTATAAGTAACTCATGACGTCATTTTTTAAATTGCGTTTTCTGGCTTTTACTGACCAGATACAGACAAATAAATGCCACCACTGTATTTCTAAGACAAAACTAGTCTAGAAACATGCAATGGTTATTTATATTTTAGAAATTCAAATTTTTCCTTATTGTGACCTGACCTTGACCTGAGGGCCATTATATGGGGTCAGGCTGTAAAAATGGTTGCTTCTATCGAATTATACGTGTAAAATAACCCATACAACATGTGTCGCATGGCTTTCGTAGACCTGTGACCTTTTGTGACCTGACATTGACCTTGACCTTTGCTTACAATTTCACTTTTACTTATGCGGGAAATGCATTATACATTCTGGAGCACTTTGTGAGATAATAGTTGCAATATAAGGCTTTGGATGGAAAGTATAGCCCAAAAACTCAAATACTTACATTTTGACATTTGACCTGACCGTGACCTGACATGTGACCTTATTTTAAGAATTTCGAGTATGCATTCGATTTTTCTCATTGAGAGCTTGCGATCGCCGCATTGCGCGTCTCGCTGCGGTTATTGGTTCGGAAGATACGAGGGGGGAGGGGTAAAATTTACCCCCCAGCGCCGCGCGTTCGGCTGGAGACCCCAGCGCCGCGCGGGATATTCTTGTGATCCTGGGTCCTTCATGAAATGGTGGATGATTTGTGGGTGTACCAATACATACATTTTGGTGAAAACCTTGTGTCTTCAGTTTTGGAATTGGTTGAGTTTCTGCCCGCCCAAGATACACCTTCCCAAATGCTGCAGAGTCTAGTTGCCTGATCTGATCACTAATTACCGAACTCCACATACCATCTTGCTATACCTTATATCCGAGCAGTGAGAGGCCTATATGTTGACTGACGAATGGCCAGCCTCATCAAAAATATTATGTACGAGGCCGGGCAGCGCTATTGCAACTGTTTGAAATTCATATACATTCGCGGGTATTCTGAAAAAACCATAAGAAATAGCGAATCGTCGCCGCCGTAAATCGATCCGGGAGGTCAAGAAACCCCCGCACGCAAATGTTCGAAATGTTGATGTTGCAATACGCTCTAAATATTGCAAATGAAGTCCTAGAGCGCTGATTTTAACGTTATTGCAATCAGCGGCCCAAACGGGTCAAGAACATATTTTTTTTAAAACAGAAAATGGGAATTTTTATTTTTATTTTTTGCAATGTTGCAAAACCCGGTTGCACGCTACAACACCACCTCTAAAAGTTTCGGTCATGTCACAGCCAAAGTGATCGACCAAACGGTTTGAAACTCACAGGATGTCATCAGGTGATAAGCACCTACAATTCGTGTATCTCGAATTTGTATATCGGTGACCTAAGGTCAGACTGATTTCGTGACCTCCCCATTATAAGTAAATGGGGAAAAAGGAAAACAATGACTAAATTTGACCAATTTTCACCAGCTCCACCACTCTTGTCCCAAATGCAAAGGCCTATGTCACATTTCTGTTCTTTGACTTCTATGAGGTCAACTCAGGTGACCCCCAGGTCACGTATGGTTTTTCTTCGATAACTCTTTACAAAATCAAGGTAAAGCAATGCTTTTTCACCATTGCATTCGGCTTGTCGATACAAATAAACTGATGAAAGAGTTGACCTGACCTGTTTGAAATTCACCTCAGGTTAGGCCAATTTTTGGATATGACCCAATATACGATTCGATGCGACTCGACGAGACAAACACAATGGTGATATATGTTTTACTCTATCGTGCTTCTGTCAAAAGTTATTCCTTAAAAACAATTCGCCAATTTTTAGAATGTTTCAAATTTAATAGCTTCTGCTGACCTAACTATTGATCTTAGGTCAAATGTGATGCAACCTTAGCTACAGCAAATTAAATTGTCTTTCAAACACTTCTTCCACGCGTCGCTAGCTCTTTTAGTTATCGAGATATAGACGATTTTATCAAGGACACTCATATATAGCCGAAATGCTATCTAACACCATTTTCTGTTTGTCGCTACGTTGCGTTGTTTTCGAGATCGTAGGGAGTGGGGAGGGCCGGAAATCACCCCCCCCCCCCCTGGCAGTTCGTGGTTGGCGCGCACCCCCGTGAGTGCACGTGTTAATCCTCGCCATACCCAGGGGCGCAGCCAGACCTTCAGAAAGGGGGGGGGGGGGGGCAAGCCCCTGGGAGAGCCCCCCCACCCCAAAAAATACCCCTGGATATGAAAAACTCTACGGATTTCGGCCACTTTATTTTGTGAGGCCCCCTTTTGAACTAATTTTCTTCGTTTACTTTTGATGAGCTGGAATGGACCAGGACCCTCAGTAGGCATTGTACTGAGCGCATTACTAATTTGTATTGTTACGTACAGGAGAGAAAACATATCTTAGCTGACAACAGGAGGGGGACGGCTTTTGAGTGTGGGGCGGCTGAAATGACGAAAAATGTACCCCCATTTTGATACGTGTATTTAAGCCTTTGCAGCATTTTGTATGTGGATTTTCATGTTATAGTAGGTAGGTATGTACTTGTTAGTTAGCGCCGCGAAGCGGCGCGAAATTTTTACGGTTTTGCCTGATAAAACCCATAAATATAGGCGGTGGGCCTTGTAGCTCGGATTATAAGCTAAAAATGCTATTCATTCAATTTAGCGTTACGACGAACCAATGATGATGACTATGGCTTCGTTATGACGATGACTACCGATGTGACGCCGCGAAGCGGCGTGAAAATGTTAATTTTACGTCCTGGAAAACGAAATGTTAATATTGGAACCAGACCGTGAGGTGAGATGGCTTGGGGAGATGGTCCTGACCTGTTTCGACTATTAGCTCTTCGGTCCAGCGAATTGTGCACCGCTGGAGCAGCTTCCGGGTGACGATCTCCTCGTCTTTGCGTTCGCGTCGCCTTTTTCGGAACTCGGCAAACTAGCTCAACATGTAGCCTGCTTGAAACTTAAAAGTGAATATTTTATTAAGGGAATGGGCACTGGGGCCAGCAATTCCCGCCAAGGAGAGCCTCTGCCAGACACTGAATGCAATTCTTTTTCCCATTTTCCAAATTTGTATAAGCAATTGCGAAACTTATGTCATGCCGCGAAGCGGCGCGAAAATTTCCAGTTTTTGACACTAGATAGCTGGATTTTGACTGCACTTCAAAGGCAATTTTTACGATAAATTTTTAATTTTTCCCGCAAAGGGGGGGGGGGGGGGGGGTCGACCCCCCTCCCCCGCCTTCTAAAAGTAAAGGGAGTTTGCCCAGACCTCCCCCCCCCGACCCTCCCGTCGGCGACGCCCCTGGCTGACAAATATTGCAGCACACACTCTCCTGAGAGGATTTTAAAAAAAATTGTTTTGTACTACCACCTGCCCTGCCCCCCCCCCACCCGAATTCAAAAACGCATCAGACTTATCAAATCACCATTTTTAAACCCAAGAAAACATTGCACCAGGTGGGTCAGAGTACAGCACATTACCGCTCATTATGACTGCGCCGAACACGGCTAGCAGGCGCTCCAACTATAACAGGCGCTCCAGGCGACGGCTAGCAACCCTTGGGCAGGCTCGAGGGCTACGTTCACATACTCAATGGGCCTCTGGATAAGCTCAAGAGGGCCCTGAACAGACTCAATGGCCCCTTGGCAAGCCGAGAGGCCCCTGATCAGACTCTAATAGCCCCTGGGCAGGTTCAAGAGGCCCCTGAGCAGGATCAAGGACTATTGGGAAAGCTCGAGAGGCCCCTGAACAGACTCTAATGGCTCCTAGGCAGGTTCAAGAGGCCCTTGAACAGACTGAATGGGCCCCTGGGTAAGCTCGAGAGGCCCCTGGGCAGGTTCGAGAAGCCCCTGAACAGACTCAATGGGCCCCTGGGCAAGCTCGAGAGGCCTCTGGGCAGGCTCTAATGGCCCCTGGGCAGGTTCGAGAGGCCCCTGAACAGACTCGATGGGCCTCTGGGAAAACTATAATGGCCCCTGGGCAAGAGGCCCCAAAACAGACTATAATGGGCCCCTGGCCAGGCTCGAGACCCCTGAACATACTCAATGGGCCCATGGACATGCTCGAGAGGCCACTGGGCAGGTTTGTTAGGCCGTAGGTGGGCTCAATTGGCCCCTGGACAAGTGGACATGCTCTAGAGGCCCCTAGGCCGGTTTTGGGGGCCCCTGAGTGGGCTCAATGGGCCCCAGGGCATGCTCTAAAAGTCCCTGGGCATGTTTGTACGCCCTTAAGTGGGCTCAATGGGGCCCCTGGACATGCTCGAGAGGCCCCTGGACAGTTTTTTGGGCCGATCGGTGGGCTCAATGGGACCCTGGACATGCCCAAGAGGCCCCCTGGACCGGCTTCGAAAGCCCTTCAGTGTCTCTGAGGGCCCTTGGCATGTACCAGAGTGGCCCTTGCCTGGTTTGAGGGCTCCTCTGTGACTTTTTGAAAGCCATTTAGCTAATGCAAATGGTATCTGGGCCAATTTCGGCGTGGCCCCCTGTGACCCGTAAGGGGGGGGGGGCAATTGCCCCCCTGGCCATACCTCAGGGGGTCCTAAAACGACTCCCTGAGGTTTTTCTTGCATTTTTTTCTTCAAATGCAGTGAATCTTGCTGAAATTTTTAGTAGCTGAGTTTACAACAATTATACGTATGCTGTAAAATGTGCATTGAAATTGGTGGAGCAATTTGGGAGATAATTATGTTTTGATGACGTCATGCTGGTGGAAAAACGATAAATGTTTGATAAATCTTATAAAACAGAGTTTTAAAGCAAATTGCTAACGCAATTCAGAAAAGATATAAAATGTAATTTTCCTTAAAATGGCAATCTCAGATTTACAAAATTTTGGGGGTTTGACCCCTAAAATGAAAAACTGTTTGGTTTTTAAATCACCACAAAATCAAAATTTTCAAAGATGTTAAAAAAACGGAATGTATGTGAGAGGACTGAGTATGGACAATACCCAAACCAAATTTCAAAGCAACATCTCTATTCTGGACTGAGTGATGGCTCCCTAAGTGTAAGAAACTCATGACATTTTTTAAATATTTGTTTTTTACTTTTTTTTACCAGATACGAACAAATAATTACATTTTCTGTATTTGCAACCAAATTGGTCTATGACAGAGTTTACCATGGGCTGGGCTGGCCCTATGGGCAATGGGCTGGGCCTGGGGCGGGCCTCAACTATAAGGAAATCACTGGGCTCTGGATGGGCCTGGGCCTGACAATTTTGAAGTAATGCGCGCGTCGCACAAGCTCAGGTCAGAGCTAAAAAATATTTTAACCAGCAGTTCACCTGCACAGCAGCACACTGTTGCTGTGGCTGTGGCTTTTTTTTTGGTTAGCATAGTTGGTTCATTGTTTCACATTTATAGTATACAAGTAAATATACTAGGATAACGATTGCAAATTTTGTGAAAATAATGATGTGCTTAATCTGAACGGGCTGGAGTTGTTATAGAGTTCAGTGGCCGGACCGGCCCTGGGCCTCAATATTATGAATTTGACCGGGCCTGGTCCGGGCCTGGGCTTGGTGTTTATGGGCCTGGGCTGGGCCTGGCTGGGGGTTGGTGGGCCCGTGACGAACACTTGTCTAGGAATATGCCTTTTTATTTACATTTACCAATTTTTAATTTTGAGGTTTTCGGACATAGCAAAATCGCTGTTCTGGACGTGGTCGATCGAGGTCATTCACTTGACCTGGAAGGTCACTCGTTGACCCGAAACCTAAAAATTGCATACCGTTAGATTCCAAACATGACTAGCAACATGTTGGTTCTTACCACGTTGTCGTATGTTGCCTGGTTTGGAAGTTAACAGGAAGTTTTTTTAGGACCCTCCCCGTAGCGCGAAGGTGGAAAAAGCTCCTGTAGGGCGAGGGTTAATGGACCTTAATTCGGCAACCATTAACTAACAAATAAAATAACTAATTAACTAACTAACTTATATATAAGTATAGACAAGCCTTTTTCTCTGACAAATGCGTGTGTTCTAAATGCATTGGTTTGCCAGCATTTGCTGGAGTACGACTGTATAACGATAATTTCATAAAAAAACATACCTGAAACATTGACCATAACACCGTAAAACACAGCATAGCATAACTTAGTTGAAGCCAAGTATGGTACTCGTACCAAATGTATGCTAAGTGCATGATTTTGCCATGGTCAACTTGGTGCGAGCCCGGCACATCACCTAACCAGCTACCTCAGGTTCGGGAGTAAGTCAAGCCCGCCGGTTCTGGATTCAGGCACGTTGTTCGCTCCGCTTCTTCAGTTCCGCTTCTCCGACTTTGTGTGACCCTAGTACCAGTGTCAAATCTTCTTCATGTTTACCAGCTATTCTCTAGTTTTTTGCTTGTTAGGCGACCCATTTCCTTATATGATATTGATACTCATTTCCTTAAATATATGAATACTATTGGCAATAAGCAGCATTGGGTACGGAAAAGAGCGGCACACGTTGCTTCTCTTCAGTCTTCATTTTTTGCCATAGGATTGCCAAAAGTTCGCCCCCCCAACTTCAAAGTAGTTCCCACGCCCCTGCTTGTAGGCACTAGGTAGTAGGTATTAGGTAACCACTAACCATGCATTTCATTCATGCTTATTTATTTTCCGTTAACGGTGGGACTGGCGTCACCGTCGCGGCCGGGCAGTAAAATCAGGTTCAAGGTTACTATCACCGTTTTTGGTCTGGAGTCATAGGGAAGCTTTATGACGTCACCATATTCTGGCTACGAGCGAATCTTAGGCCGACCTGATCGGACTTAATGGCTACGAGCGAATCTTAGGCCGATCCGATCAGACTTAATGGCTACGAGCGAATCTTAGGCCGACCCGATCGGACTTAATGGCTAGAAGCGAGTCTTAGGCCGACCCGATCGGACTTAATGACTACGAGCGGTAGGTTTCGTCCCGATCGGAATTAATGGCTACGAGCTGTAGGCCGACCCGATCGGACTTAATGGCGGAGTTAGGTTAGGTTAGATTAGGTTAGTTTCATTAATTCCGATCGGTTCGGCCTACCGCTCGTAGCTATTAAAT
Source organism: Chirona hameri (assembly GCA_036785665.1). Classification (NCBI taxonomy): domain Eukaryota; kingdom Metazoa; phylum Arthropoda; class Thecostraca; order Balanomorpha; family Balanidae; genus Chirona; species Chirona hameri. The sequence continues at coordinate 9,128 of JAXIVJ010016699.1, read as the reverse complement.
CGGTGCGGCCTAAGATTCGCTCTGGTCACGTCATAAAGCTTCCCTATGACTCAAGACCAACAACGGTGATAGTAACCTTGAACCTTGATTGTACTGCCCGTCCGCGACGGTGACGCCAGCCCCACCATTACCGATTTTCCTACATCCATCATACCTCAAGGTTTTGGCAGTCTTGTCCTGTTGCTGTTCTAGCAATGTTCTCACATCTAAATGTTCTAGCAAAGTATGTTTTTAGGATACAAATTACATAACTATTTCATATGTTGAAATTGTGAAAATGTATCATGCCGTGACCAAGCTGGGACTCAAATTGACCTGGCTGCTAGCACGCCGTGACCTCTGAACTAGGTCAGCCGCTGTGACCGGAGCCGTGACCGGAGCCGTGACCGGAGCCGTGACCAAAAATTTATAATTTTCTGCATCTCTAGTCGGTACCGGGAGCGGAGACCTGGGACGAGCGAGGGTCGGTACCAGGAGCGGAGGCCTGGGACGAGCGAGGGTCGGTACCGGGAGCGGAGGCCTGGGACGACCGAGGGTCGGTACCAGGACCGGAGGCCTGGGACGAGCGAGGGTCGGTACCGGGAGCGGAGGCCTGGGACGAGCGAGGGTCGGTACCGGGAGCGGAGGCCTGGGACGAGCGAGGGTCGGTACCTGGAGCGGAGGCCTGGGACGAGCGAGGGTCGGTACCAGGAGCGGAGGCCTGGGACGAGCGAGGGCCAGGGCCGGGGCGGAGGCATGGGACGAGCGAGGGTCGGTACCAGGAGCGGAGGCCTGGGACGAGCGAGGGTCAGGGCCTGGGCGGAGGGCTGGGACGAGCGAGGGTCGGTACCAGGAGCGGAGGCCTGGGACGAGCGAGGGTCGGTACCAGGAGCGGAGGCCTGGGACGAGTGAGGGTCGGTACCGGGAGCGGAGGCCTGGGACGAGCGAGGGTCGGTACCGGGAGCGGAGGCCTGGGACGAGCGAGGGTCGGTACCAGGAGCGGAGGCCTGGGACGAGCGAGGGTCGGTACCGGGAGCGGAGGCCTGGGACGAGCCAGGGTCGGTACCGGGAGCGGAGGCCTGGGACGAGCGAGGGTCGGTAACAGGAGCGGAGGCCTGGGACGAGCGAGGGTCGGTACCGGGAGCGGAGGCCTGGGACGAGCGAGGGTCGGTACCAGGAGCGGAGGCCTGGGACGAGCGAGGGTCGGTACCGGGAGCGGAGGCCTGGGACGAGCGAGGGTCGGTACCGGGAGCGGAGGCCTGGGACGAGCGAGGGTCGGTACCAGGAGCGGAGGCCTGGGACGAGTGAGGGTCGGTACCAGGAGCGGAGGCCTGGGACGAGCGAGGGTCGGTACCGGGAGCGGAGGCCTGGGACGAGCGAGGGTTGGTACCGGGAGCGGAGGCCTGGGACGAGCGAGGGTCGGTACCAGGAGCGGAGGCCTGGGACGAGCGAGGGTCGGTACCGGGAGCGGAGGCCTGGGACGAGCGAGGGTCGGTACCGGGAGCGGAGGCCTGGGACGAGCGAGGGTCGGTAACAGGAGCGGAGGCCTGGGACGAGCGAGGGTCGGTACCGGGAGCGGAGGCCTGGGACGAGCGAGGGTCGGTACCGGGAGCGGAGGCCTGGGACGAGCGAGGGTCGGTACCAGGAGCGGAGGCCTGGGACGAGCGAGGGTCGGTACCGGGAGCGGAGGCCTGGGACGAGCGAGGGTCGGTACCGGGAGCGGAGGCCTGGGACGAGCGAGGGTCGGTACCAGGAGCGGAGGCCTGGGACGAGCGAGGGTCGGTACCGGGAGCGGAGGCCTGGGACGAGCGAGGGTCGGTACCGGGAGCGGAGGCCTGGGACGAGCGAGGGTCGGTAACAGGAGCGGAGGCCTGGGACGAGCGAGGGTCGGTAACAGGAGCGGAGGCCTGGGACGAGCGAGGGTCGGTACCGGGAGCGGAGGCCTGGGACGAGCGAGGGTCGGTACCAGGAGCGGAGGCCTGGGACGAGCGAGGGTCGGTACCAGGAGCGGAGACCTGGGACGAGCGAGGGTCGGTACCAGGAGCGGAGGTATAGGACGAGCGAGGGTCAGGGCCGGGGCGGAGGCATGGGACGAGCGAGGGTCCAGTGGCCGTGGAGTCGAGAGTCCATAGGAAGATGAGGGGAGTCGGCAGGTTCGATTCCGAGTCAGTTTCCGATGATTCCTCTTTCCGGCGCTTTTTCTCCATCGCGGGGAAAAAGCAAGCAACGGAGCCGATAAAAAAACGCAAGGGGAACGAAAACCCAGCGCAAAGAAAACTACGCAACGACGACGATGGAAAGGCGAGCGTAAAGCGTGGCAAATGGAAATGGACCCTTATAGCAGCGGCGGGTATGCGTGGACAGTCTGGAGCAAGAAGTGTCGCCTTGACAGAAAACTGTGTTGCAAGGAGATGCAACGCAACGCACGCACGCAGTTGCATGTACCTTACTTTGGGCACCCACTTTGCAGCAGTGCTTGGCCACTGATAACATATTGAAGCCATGCATGCCGCTGTGGAAAGCTTGAGCTGTAATCAATGAGGCCACCACCATCCTCACGCAAAGACCATTCAATATTGACTGGTTATTATGGATGCATGTTCACGTGCCACGCTGCGCGACGCTACGCCTTGTCAGCGCCGCTGGCTGACGGGCAGGGGCTCAATCGCCACCTAGCTGTCAGGTTTCTCATCCTCTGTTTCACGTTAGCACCTTCCCCGATCCAATCGGGCGGCTTTTATACACATACTTGCGTCCTGTATTACAGCAGCCAGCCAGCCCCCCCCTCCCCTGTCCCCACATACCCCCCTCCCTGCCCTCCACAGTAGCTTGGCTTCACGTATCGAGCGCTATTTCACGCCGAGGCCGGTAACGGAAACGGGGCTCTGTCAGCGGCTTCATGTGCTGTGGTATAACGAGTACGGGCCTCCGCCTGTTACACGGTATGGGCAGTGACCCGCTGGGTGCTCAGGACCGCCCAGCACCGTTAGCACCAGTCGGCACCGTTAGTTTGGCTACTCACGGATTTAGATTGCAAAGAAAAAGTCTTCTCACAAAAAAAAAATATTCCCACTTCATCAAACCAGTTAAATGAAACTGGTGAACTCATCCAAAAACTACAAAATACAAAAATAAAATTACAAAAGTACAAAGAAAAACAAGTTTCATGTCTATTGCAGGCCCACCATTTCCGTACTTGATTGCCATGGGTAGCGGTGTTCCCCCACAGTTTTGATTGGACAACATTGTCGAACCGCATTCCTCATGATAAATGAACATGTGTGCAAGAGGCACTGGCTTTTTGTGCCATTGATTTATCGTATATTATTCATGCGTTATCGCAGGAGCTCCGGTATCTTTTAATTGGTTCAGCCATTTTTGTCGTATTCAAATTAAACCAATAAGTTGATCAATGTAAGCAAATAAATGTGACCTGTCCGGGATATAGGTATATAATATACATCTAAACCAGCCACCATTAAAGGGAATAGTTCACCTTTAACATGGGGTTTTGAACTGAGATAGCAGATTTGTAGAACAGATAAAAAAACGAGATGTGGTGAAATAATTACCTCGCTACGCTTAGTAATTTCGACACGGTACTAGTGGGCCCCTTTTAGAAGAACAAGTTTCGGGCGCCCGGAACTTGTTTCGGGTCCTCACAACGGTTGTTTACGTCCGTCGTTATTGTGTGCAATAGTCTATATCTAAACTACCATATGCATGACGGCATAATTGTCATGAAGTTGTGTATGGCCATGCAGGAGAAAAGAGAAACATGCCCATTTTTCGACGGATATCCATATATCGTCCAAACAAATGCCATATTCGTTTTTTCAGCTCGAAATACCACGTATAGCCAAATTTCAAGACACCTTTCAAGGTGGTCTATTCCCTTTAAGACTTTCAGACTGTTGCAAACAAATTAATCAGATAAAAACAGATTATGTTGATTATAAGAAACAACAAAATGGCATATGTGACCATTTGTGATTATTAGATAGAATATTAAACCTCAGAATACGTCACGTATATTTCTCCCTCTATGTCTGGATAGTAGTGGATTACTATTTAAACATACAAATGGTGCAGAAGGCTATCATCGACACCATTTACGACATCGCACTCCACATAAATTGGTGCTGACTCATCACTAATCACTCATTCAAAAATTGGACGCTAAGCGGGGCGTATATAACAGCACCGCGCGGTCATTTGTCACAGCTGCGCCACGCCTTGTCCGTTGCGCCGCACTCGTCTAATGACAGGTATTCAGTGTTACGATGAATTACGAGTCGTCAAGCCTGCGGTGCGCCCCGAAGCCGGACGGTATGCTGAATGAGCGGCCGTCCTGAGTCCCATTGGCATGACTTTGTGCACTTTGTATGAACGCTGCGGGCTTCGCGTCGTCCACAAAAGAAATAGTGACGTTGATGGGCTAACAAACAGTTATGGCCTACCAATGGCGCACCAGAATCGATTCCCAGGTCGATTAGACAAACACGAATATGGTGTGCCCGCCACCCTTCGCAATAGACCTCGCCCCGGGCGAAACAGCTGACCGGTCACCGCCAGCTGTTACCCGGACCCTGCCGGCTGACCACTCAACCAGCCTGGACCGCGCCCCCGGACCGCGTGGCCGCCGCAGCAGAACACATCGCGGCCGGCGCTCCCGGCATCGGCAGCGTGGATCCCGGGGCGGCAAATCATGGTCCGTCAGCAACGGTAACTTTCTAATCTGTTCGCTTAACCCGCGCACTGCAGGGGGGTTGATTTCCGCCCCCCTCAGGTTTTTCAAAGATAGCGAAAAAAAACGGCGGCGCGCAGCGCCGCCGGGTTTTAATACACCTGTTAGGACATCAATTGCGCACACTTTGAGATAAAAAAATATGCTCGGGTCATCTCAGGTCAGGTCACCAGAACAGGTCAAGTGACCCCACCACCAATTTTTTTTTGCAGTTGTGCCAAAGCCAGAGTTTTTCACCGATCAGGTTGAAACTTACAGGATGTCATGAGGGCATCAGTACTTACAATTCGTTTAACTCGGAATTTTGATATCGGTGACCTAAGGTCAGGTCAATTTCGTAACCTCCCCATAATAAGTCAATGGAGAAATATACAAATGCTTCCTATTTCAAGGATATGCATGGTACTAGTCCAATTACTTCTGGATCATGTTATTATAGGATATTCTTGATGATCCAAGTGTAAGTTTTGTTCAGTGACCCTTATTGGGTCATTTGAGGTTATGCGAGGTCACCATCACTTTTTTGTCAATAACTCTCGACATAATGAAGATAGAGAAGTAAACCAGATAGCAATGTGTTTGTCTCATCGAGACACGTCTTTCCATATGCAACATGCCCTACTTGGGTCACCACTTGACCTTGACCTTAGGTCAAATTGTTAAGTTGACTTAACAAAGTCACCATATATATCATTCAAATCGCCTTGACAAGATAAACACAATGGCGTAAACAGTTTTCCGTTATCTTTATTAAGTACAAAGTTAATAGCAAAACACGATTTAGCAAAAACATTTTTTCTCTCTTTTTGACCTCTGGAGCCTCAAATATTGACCTGACATCAAATCTGAGGACACCCTAGCAATTACAAATTTCACTGGCTGTCGTTTACTTTTTTCCGTTTGTTTCTAACTATCATCGTTTCTGAGATATATGAGAATGTCTGGAGCGATGTCCTAAAACAGGAAAAACTGGAAAATTTGACCTTTGATGACCTCTGGTGACCTTAATTTTGACCTGACTTAAAAAAAAACACTGAAATACTTTCGATAGAACATGTATGAAGCTATCAAATGCCTTTTTCCGCTTCTCGCTACGTTGCGTAGTTTTCGAGATCTCAGGGGGGCGGGGGGCGGAAATCAACAGGGGGGGGGGGGGGGGGGGGGGGGCCCTGCAGTTCGTGTTCGGCGCAAAGCCCCTGCAGTGCGTGGGTTAACATTCAATCGGTTAAGCCCAAGACCGTTGAGCTTACTCGTGAGCCCCAGTTTTTCCACTACGATATTGCAGTGCTGTGTGAGACTTGGCTCAAGCCCCACGTGCCAAATCGCCTGCTTGTGTTCCCGGGCTACTCCCTGCATCGCTCCGACCGCAAGTTTGCACCCAAGGGGTACGGCGGAGTCGCGGTGCTCTCCTGCGACGGCATCGAGGTAAAGAAGATCGGTGTCCCCGCCTCCGCCAACAACCTGAGTAGACTTGAGTCGCTGTGGAGCTTGTTCCGATGGGATCGCAACAAGGTAGTGATCGGCGCCGTTTACCGCCAGCCCAGGAACACTTCCGCTGCACTGGATGCCGACTTCGACGATCTGGAGTGGCAGTATCAGCACGTGATTTTGAACTATCACGATTGTGCCGTTGTGATCACAGGTGACCTTAACTGTAATATGTTAGGTGACGTTAACGCTCCTGCACGTCGCAGACTGTCCGCATTTGTATATGTCTACTCACTCACACAAACCGTCACTGAACCCACGTTCTCGTCAGGCTCACTTTTAGACGTTTTTATCATCAACCGTTATCTTGTTCACAACACTGGCACTCGTCACTGTCATTTTAGCCCTCATAAGTTCATCCGGATGTCTTTTAAACTACCTAAGCCTCGCCATAGACCTACTGTCGTGCGTGCTCGAGTGCTGTGTCGCATTGACACTGATGCCTACCATCGCGATCTGGCTGCTGTCGATTGGTCCGCTGTGCTCGCCACTAACTCGGTTGCGGTGAAGTGGGAGCTGTTTTCCAGCCGGGTACGGCTTGTTATCGATCGACATGCCCCTTTTAGAGATTTTAGGCTTAGGAACCCGGTGGCTCCGCCTGTATCCGACCAGACCCGTGACCTGATTGTCCGTAGAGGCGTAGCTCTGCGTGCCGGCGGGCACGCCTCCACCGAGTACCGCCAGCTCAATCGGGAGGTGCGCTCAGCAATTCGTGCGGACAGCAGGTGCGATATCACCGACAGGATCCGTGACGATGGCCCTAGCGCCCTCTGGCGGCACATGCGTCACATCATCACTGACAAGCGACCAAGCCGGGGCGTGCTTCCAGCTGTCACTCCCGACGTCATGAATGATTATTTTGTCGGCGTCGGCCCGCGGGTGGCCGCAGAGGTGTCCGCGCTCGGTGCCGTCCAGGAGGTGCCGGTGCGGCTGCCGCGCGTAGGCGCCTGCGCTTCTACCCTGCAACCCATCACCCTCAGTAATTTGCACCTCATCATGTTTAACATGCGCAACACATCCGCGTGTGGCAACGACGGTCTTTGCATTCGCATTTTTAAACTTTCATTCGACACCATCGGCCCTCGGTTTACTGCACATCATCAACTCTAGCATCACTTTTAACGAAGTCACAGCAGTCTGGAAGCATGCCCTGGTACACCCGATACACAAGTCCGGGGATCCTGACAATCCTTCCAACTTCCGTCCCATCTCAATCCTTCCTGTCATGGCGAAGGTGGTACAGCACCAGCTCCACCACTACCTCGCATCCAACCATCTCCTCTCCCCATCCCAGCACGGTTTCAGGCCTCGGCACTCTACCGAGACAGCCCTCATCAACATCTCAGACCGCGCGTTTTCCGCCATGGATCAAAGTAAAATTTCGCTCCTATGTCTTATTGATTTGAGTCGCTGCTTCGATGTCAGCGATCATGCCAAACTGCTAGCCAATGCAGCTTCACTGCATCGACACTTCCTGGTTTGCTAACTACCTGTCCGGCCATAAGCAGAGCGTCAGTCTCTCCTCAACATTGATATCGGCATCTCGTCCAATCACTCAGGGAGTTTTCCAAGGCTCCTCTCTCGGCCCGCTACTCTTTACTCTATTTGCAATTCACCTCAGCCTGCATGCCGCTGGCGCTTTTGTCACGTAATACGCCGACGACACCCAGGTTCTCGTCTCTGGCCAAAATCCGCCCTTCCGGCTCTGATCGGTGACATGAAAGCAGCCCCATCCTCCCTGGACGCGTACTTTCGGTCAAGCGGTCTTAAAGTAAACGAAACAAAATTTGAGCTTCTCCCTATCGGCACTCGGCAAAACTTACGCAACATGCCCTCGTTCACAGTTAAATTGTCTCCGGTAACGAAGCCAAAAATCTCGGTATCACTTTCGACCGTTATCTTTCTTGGGATTCACACGTTGAGCAGCTGTCTCGGAGGTGTGTTGGCATCCTGACCGCCATCTCTCACCTACATCACTACCTACCACCCGGCTGCCTACCCACCCTCGTCTCGGCCCTGGTCTTCTCGCATATCCGCTACGGACTCGCAGTGTACGGTAACGGTTCTGGAAACAAAATCTGGCTATCATCCAAAAAAATATATTCAACTTTGCAGCTCGCATCATTTCTGGAAAGCGCAAATTCGATACATCTCTGGCGTGCGAGAGGACCTGGGCTGGCTGGATTCCCCGGACTTGGTCGTCCATCACACACTGACACTGCTCCACAAGGTCCGTCTCACTGGGCAGCCTGAGTCTCTGGCCGTCCAATTCCGTACAAACCGCGAGCGACCCAACCACGTGCGTAGCACTGGTAGAGACGACCTGCTGAGTCTCCCCAACATACGCGGCTCAGCAGCGGGTAAAAGGCAGTTCGTGTATCGTGCCGCTGACCAGTACAACTCGCTGCCACCTGAGTTTACAGTCATGCCTATCACATTGTTTAAGCGCGCATTGAAGAGGCGACTGGTGTCTGGTAACGATGACGATCGCCGCTGATGGGCTGATCTGATGTGACGCAGACTGATATGTTCATTTCGACTTTTAACTGTACTGTATGCTTGTATTTTACCCACTTCAACGCCATCATTGTGTGACTCTGTGCTAGGAATAGCCCCTTTGGCTTCGGCCATGTATAGGGGACGGCTACTACGAGGTCAATAAATACATAAATAAATAAATAAATCGGTATTATCAGGCACGTAGCCAGGATTTCGTCCAGGGGGGGGGGGGGGCGCCTCGAAAGGGCCCCTTCCTGAGCGTTGAAAAGGCCTCCTTCCCAAGCGTTGAAAGCCCCCCCCCCAAAAAAAAAAAAATAGGATGAAGAAGCACGTTACAAGGATGGAAAATGAAAACAATAATGACAGGTATGGCATGGGCCATACCAACTTTTAGGAGCTGGAGTTAGCAAACTGC
>JAXIVJ010016698.1:0-28164 GCA_036785665.1 Chirona hameri | reverse complement strand
GTCTGTCCAGGGACCCTCCAACCTGCTCAGGGGCCCTTATCACCTGGCAGGGACTGCGCTGACCGCTTTGTCGCCCTGCCGACATGCTCAGGGATCTCGCGACCTGCCCAGGGGCCCCTCTGTGAAGGTCTAGGGCCCATTCGACGTGTTCAGGGGGCTCTCTGACCCGCTCAGGGGGCCCTTTCGGTCTGGTCAGGGGCCCCTCTGACATGCAAAGGGCTCTTTTGAACGTCCAAGGGGCCCTCTGGTCTTTCAGAGAGGGCCCTGGTGGTCTTAAAGGGTCTCTGAAGTGCTCTAAACTCTCCAAAGACCACGCTTCGCGTGGTAAAGAGCCCATAATACAGCGCTTAGTCTCGTCGACCCTTTTTGGTGCGCTGCGCGCGCCGAGAAGGGCCCTCCTGGCCTCCAGGGGGGGGGGGGGGGGCACCCGCCGCCCACCTTGGCTGTGTGCCTGATCTCAGATGACATTAAAACGTCCCGAAGGTGGAACGACGAGCACAGTTCAGGGACGCATATTCGTACGCCATATCCCGATGAGAACCTTGCGCGTCTCCTGATGGACATGGCACTTGGCAGACTGCCACAGAGTTGAGCTTGCGCTGCTTCATCGCGCCCCGAGACAGTCTGAGAGAACATTCAGCTCGTCCGCCCGTCAGGCTGGCTGAAAAGGGCCCAGCTGGCGGTTGAGGGCAGCTGCCCCTCCTGCCCCCCCCCCTTGTGGCGCCGGCCCTGGTCTCACTTACCGGTCAAGGTCACATGGTCAGGGGAGACTCAGTAGTTCCTAAGAAATACTACATTTATCTGGATAACTCTTGATTGATAAGGTTGAACTCAAGCGGGGCCACATATATGTGTCTTTACTGCGCCGGCCTGCCAGGCGAAGTAAAGACGGTGCGTGATGTGTGTTTGGTGTTCGATGTGTGTTTTGAATAGCATGAACAAATAATACATAAATCAATGTGCAAAAAAGGTTGTAATTCAAAGGATTTGGAAAAAAGCTTCGGACCCTTGCTCGAGGAGAAAGGCCTCCACCCTCGCAGGATTCCAAATGGTGGCCTATGCCAATGCATTAGCGTGATATCTGACTCCAACCTTAAACCGGCCGATCGATAGCGTATCCTTAGAACCTCGGTCACGCCGAGTCTCGCTTGGTCACATATCACGAGGTCACGTCACGTGATATGAGGTATCATGGCGCCAACAGAGACTTACTATACGACACTCTAGGTCCATGAGATGACTAAAGAATATCAACAGGCGGCTTTAATGGACGCGGAGACTGTTCTAAATTTCCGTCTGTGGAGCGTGGTGTCTCCAGTCCGATTGTTTGGGAACTTTATTGCCTCGGAAATGTGCTGGAAGGACCCGACTGCAAATTGCATCATAAAGGAACCCAATTTAGTACAAGAGTAGCACCAAGCTCCAGTTGAACTATGCTTGATATTTTCCTCTCGTCCCTCCGTGGTGTAGGGAAAAAATATGAATATGAGCGGCCCGACCCGACCCGACCCGACCCGACCCGTGGCGACGTTTTTGGAAGCTCATATATCTGCAACCGCACGTCCGATTGACAAGACGGCTTCTTTGCTGAGTAGCCCCATTCACCCTGCCCTGTTTGAAACCAGGGCCGAATCACGTGGGTGACTACCACTGCGCGTGGCGCGTGCCGCGCAGTGCGCAGGGTGCAGGGTGTTGAAAAGAGTTTTCTCGCAAAAACTCCGCAACGGGTGGGCAGATTGTGTGCAAATTTGGTGTGTGGTTAGGACCGCTCAGCCGCCACTTTCCCACAAGTCAGGGGTGGGGTGCTCTGCACGTGCGCACGTGCACATCCCTATTCTATATCTCAGAACGCCGAGCCGATTGTGTTCGAATTTGGTGTGTGGTTAGGTACCTCTCAACCGTCGCCTTCCCACAAGTCAGGGGTGGGGTGCCTCTGCACGTGTGCACGTGCGCACCCTTTTGTATCTCAGAAACTACTTGCCCGATCGAGTTGAAATTCACCATACATTTCCCTCGCGCTCGCTCGTTCTTCGCCAACTACGGCGCTTACTGTTGTTAGGAATTGCTAGACGACGGCATCACTACGACTAGCATGAACGGAATAAGAATGGAGTGGAAGACGTAATGAAAGACAGTAATTGAAATCTGGTACTTTTGAGACAGCGTTTTTAATACTTTATTGTTGTTCTACAGGTACGGCTGGTGCTTCTGCCAGGGAAAAAGCAGAGGACTCCGCAGCCGAGTGCAGCCCAGCGACAGGCGCAGTTCAACGAGGCATTTGTCTTCAACAAGGTCAACCCAGGTAAGGTCAGCTTGAAAGGTCAATGCCACCTTAGATGAGGCTGGCTGGGAAGGTCAAGGTCACCGTAAGCGAGGCCGCCTTAGGTCCATCAGGCGAACCCGGCTGAAGTCAAGGCCAATCGGTAAGCCCGGCTGGAGAGTTCATGGGGTCGGTTTGGATGGGGTCAGAACTCAGATGGGATCGGTGAGATAATACAGCAGTTTGTTTGTAGGATTTCATAATTTAGATTGTAATTGTATTGTAATTATATTAGATTGTAATTAGATTCAGTAGATGGGTGTTCACTGTTGATGTAATAACACTGTGGCGAAACGTGTTTTCTTTCAATTGCTGCGTTCTATCTGTTATGCGAGGCATGTTCGTCGATGCAAGTACACCGGTTGAAAATCAGAAAGAGTAATTTATCGATAACCCATCAGCTGAGCTCAGAATGGCATGATGTCGGTAGGGATGTGGCTTGAATAATTGGCCTGACCCGGTACCATAACTGGTACCTCATATCTAACATGGCTGATCGTCGCTTGTCATGCAACTGTGAGGTCGACCTGCCCTGACCTGACCTCAGATGACCTGCCCTGACCTGACCTCAGATGACCCTGCCCTGACCTGACCTCAGATGACCTGACCTGACCTGACCCTCAGATGACCTGTCTTCGGTCGGCGTACGACTGCGGCTGTACGGCTGTGAACGGCTGCGTCGGGAACGGATGATCTGCGAGGCCGTGGTGCCTCTGACCACCGTCAATATCGAACAACAGACGCCGCAGTGGCTGGTGCTGCAGCCCCGGGCCAACATGACGGTAAGCACTTACACAGAGCCAACATGACGGTAAGCACTTACACAGAGCCACATGACGGTAAGCACTACACAGAGGCAACATGACGGTAAGCACTTATACAGGGCCAACATGACGATTAGTGCCGGCAGATGGGATGCATCAAAGGATAGACAGCACCAGCACCATTAAAGGATAGACAGCATAGAGGATAGACACCACCAGCACCCTCAGCACCATCAGAGGATAGACAGCACCCTATATTGCACCTGAACCGTCGAATAGCGTTGGAGAGCAGACACAGTTTCATGCAAAATGATAAATCGAGTTAGGAATCCTCAATGTTCTTTGAAAATACAAGTAATGGAAGAGAGCTAATCTGTTTGAAGCTACGATAATTGCCTTCAAATTGGCTCGGCATATCACCCGAACAGTGGCGGCGGAAGGTATTTTTCGGATGGGGGAGTGGGGGGGGGGGGGTGGGGGGGGGGGGGGGGTCAAAGAAATCCAGTGGGACCCTCGTCCAAAGCCCCCTCCCCCAAAAAGGCGCGAAATGGTATCTCCTCGGATTTAGTGCCACTATATATTGCAGGGCCTCTAAATGGTCGCAAAGAACGTCGGACAGGCCCATGTTGAAGTCTCAGGCCTTACAAGGGCCCCTCAGGCCTACCGAGGGCCCCTCAGGCCGACTGAGGGCCTTATGTCGGCCGTAGAGGGGCCCCTCAGGCTGGCTGGGGGCACATCAGGGGCCCTCTGACATCTTTTTTCGGTCAAAAACAAAATCGAACTAACTTCTTGGAGGACCCCTCATATAAATTTAGGGGGGGGGGGGCAAATATCATATGTTTGCGCCCCCCCCAAAAAAAAAAACGTCTTGAGTGGGGGACAGCTGCCCCCTGTCCCCTCTTCCGCCGCCTCTGCACCCTAAGCTGCTCGTGTGGTGTTATATAAGAAATGTGACGGTTACTGTGAACCCATTAGATCCCTGCAAGCCACGCTTCAGTGCAAATGTCACATTGCTGACATAGAGAGACGATACGTTTGCGCCGAACGTAAAGTTCAGGCTCCGCTTTGCACTGTTTCGTGATACGCTTTTGAGATATATCGTTTTGTCATTTCGGTTTCGCACTTTTGCTCTTTCTAGCTTTTGCACTAGATCATTTCCTGATGCAACCTTCGCTCAATTTGTATATTTGTGCATTGCATTCAACTTCATTACATTGACGTCTATTTTTCACAATATTTTTGTTTCGTCGCGGCATTGTAATCCAAGATAAGGTTATCTTCCAGCAAACCCGCACCACATTTAAATTTTGACATTTTCTCACCCTTCCTTAACTATACTTCTTATTTCCCACGCCGACAACTGTCGCAGCGGTGACCGAGCGGTGAAGGGCGCTGATCAAAATAGTTGAATTATCCAATATCCGAAGATTACGGGTTCGAAGCCCCGCCAGGCGACTTTTTCGCCATATCACTTTTTTTTCTGTAATAAAAGACGAGGTGAAACACAAACATGGATGTACTTTCCCAACCAAAAAAAAACTTTTCATACAAAACGTCAACAATCGTTGTTCCGCTGCGCACAAAGCTCAATTTAATATGTATCAATATATGATAATGGTAAATACATGTTGTGTGTACGACAGAGCTTGGTGAAATTTCAACAATCATACGAATATGTATGCATCGTAAGTATTTCGCACTCCACTGATTATTTGCACGCTGGCTACACAGCTATTTAACAGGGCTTCAATGTATTCCTCCCCAAACAACCACTTGCCTCTCCACAGCTCATTGAATGGATATTAGGGAAACACAGACCACATTTAAACTCACCAGCTTCTTCTCACTTGTGACTTGAATTTAACCCGCGCACCGTAGGCGGTCTGCGCCGAACACCAACCGTAGGGGGGGGGGCGGATTTCCGCCCCCCGGAGATCTCGAAAACTACGCTACGTAGCGACAAGCGGAAAACGGCGTTCCATAGCTTGATATAAGATCTAGCCAAAGTATTTCAATAATTTTTTAGGTCAGGTCAAAATTGAGGTCACGAGAGGTCACCAAAGCCAAAATTGTCCCGTTTTACCTGTTTTATGACACTGCCCAATAGATTCCCATATAGTTCGGAAACTATGCTAGCTAGAAAAAAATGTTATGAAGGTAATCGTTAGATATTGAAATTATCTTTCGCTAAGGTGTCCTCAGATTTGACCTCAGATCAATACTTTAGGCCCCAGAGGTCAACAACTCAAAATATGCTGTTTTTTTTTGTCCAACAGTTTTCGCTAATAACTATTTGGCTATTTACGCTAGCGTAATAATGCCTACGTCATTGTGTTTTTCTCGTCACGGTGCATCGAACGATATACTTGGTGACCTCAAAAGGTCAACTTAAAATTTGACCTCAGGTCAAGGTCAAGTGGTGACCTAAGTAGGTCATGATGCATATGAAACGACGCGTCTCGATGAGACAAACACATTTACGTTGGTTTTAGCTCTCTAAAGTCATTATGTCGCCAGTAACATCACTGGCTTACGATTGTGTGCACCTTTGTATAATTATTCAAATGCAATAGCTGATTATACCCGTTAGGTCAGGTCAATATCAGGTCAGGATCAATCTGCATACCATTCGAAGCGTAACACCAACGTGCTCCTCTTGTCAAGATTATTCGAAGAACATCCTGTACGACCCAGATATGTCAATGTCAATATTTGACCTCAGGTCAAGGTCACTTGTTGACCTAAACACTTCAAATTAGATATAGATCGACGCGCCTTGACGAGACAAATCCAATGGTACTATTTGAACGGATACATCTTTGATTTTTCGAAAGTTATTGGCAAAATAATGTATGTGACGTCAAAAAATGACCTGACCTTAGGTCACCGATATAAAAAAAAATCACGATAAACAATTTGTCAGGTTTGATGTCTTGATGAAGTTCTGCAAGTTTCAGATCAATCGGTCAAACACCCAAGCTGTGACACAACTGTAAACATTTTAAGAGGTGAGGTCACTTATCATGACCCTGTGACCTGACCTGACATGACATATTATTTTTGTTTTGGTCACAGGTGCAGAAAAGATCAATGAACAGCTATACAAAATTTGAAGCGAATACAATAGTTAGTTTGATAGTTATGACGAGAAAACCAGAGGGGGGGGGGGGGTGGAAATCCGCCCCCCTACGGTGTGCGGGTTAACATTCATGAAATCAAGTTGAAACCGATTGAAACACAGCCACAAATCACTTAACCCGCGAGTCACTGGGGGGGGGGGGCTTTTTTTAGCCCCCCCTTAGGAATATCAGGAATATCTCAATAACTAATCTAGATATCGACAGCAAAATTTCAGTACCTTTCCGGGCATCATTTTTACACCTTATAAGACAAAAATGAAAAAAAATCGTCAGAAATTTTTCGAGATATAGTGAATTTAGTGACATCACTAAACACGATTTTGACACCAAAATCGGCTAAACTTTGCCAAGCCGTACAAATGCTGCATTTGAAGCAAAATGCAATCCAAAAACCTTAAAAGGTAGAAAATTGCAAGGGCTACAAACCAGGTATCTCGAAATTTCACAAATTTTGGTTTTTGACCCCAAAATTTCACAAAAAAACTTTTTTTGAAAAAATGCTCACAAAATCAAATTTTTCAAAGATATTGAAAAAACCGGAATATATGTCAGATAACAACATATGGGCAACTACCATACACAATTTCAAAATGATATCTCTTTTGACTGTCATGGCATATAAAGTATGGGTAAATCATGACGTCATATTTTGAAATTGCGTTTTTTGGCTTTTATTGACCGGATATAGACAAATAAATGTCAGCACTGTTTGTTTTAGATAAAACTGATATAGAAACATGCTTTTTTCATTTAGATTTATCAATTTCAAATTTTGACCTTCAGTGACCTGAACTTGACCTGAACTTGACACTATCTTCATGTAAATGAAGTCAGGTGGTAAAATGACTACCACTATCGAATTATACGCGTAAAAGCATCCATAAAACATGTGCTGCATGACTTTCGTAGATATTTTGTTTGTAGTGACCTTTTGTGACCTGACCTTGACCTTGATCTTTTCCAAACAATCTCACTTTAGCTCATGTGGGATATGTATCATACTTTTGACAGCACTTTGGGTGATTATAGGCGCAATCGAAGGCCATGGATGGCAAGTATTGTCCATAAACTCAAATACCTCGATTTTGACGTTTGACTTGACCGTGACCTGACATGTGACCTTAATTTGACATTTTTAAGTTTGCGTTAGGCTTATCTCATTGAGCGCTTTCGAATTCCGCCTTGTGCTTCCCGATGCGATCATTGGTTCTGAAGATACCAGGGGGCTAAAAAAAAGCCCCCCCACCGTGAGTCGTGTTACAGAATATACCCCAGTGACTGCCGGGTTAAAAGGTGGCATGATGAGCACACCGAACTACAGAAGTGCAAAGTCCTTTAACTGATCAAACATTTTTTTCATCCTTTCTCATTTTTTCGTTTCTGTGTGTCGATTCTGCGTTTTCTAGTTACACTTTTGCGACTTTGCGTTTCTATTTTAGGGTTAACCGTACCGATTATGCACTCTTTCCTTTCTTCACATTCTCATTTCGTTCAGTGGAGCCTGCACTGTATATTAACACGAAGTTAGCATTTTTATGAACGTGAGAAAACGCAAAGTCGACCTGATTAAACGCAAAAGTGAAGCGATAAATTGCAAAAGCGCGCAGTGGAGCCCGCCAGTTAACGGCGGTACTCAGGGAAGCATATTCGCTTGACGGCCAGTTTCAGTAAAAAGCCTTGAGCTTCTGTTGCTGACAAGCTCATTTTACTACAGGGTGTTTCATAATGAATGTCAATTCAATAGTTATTATTTACAGATAAGATGTTTCATTTGTGTTTGTTGGACTACCATACTTGTCAACATCTGGACATTTTTTTATTTTTTTTTGTGGTAAGATTTCCTCTATCTAGCCAAACGGCTCCACGCCAGCACGTCAAAGTTCAATGCACTTTATGGGCATTTTCAACGGAGATGGCATATGGCCCGGGCCGCTGTGTTGGGGGCTAATGGAGTCAGCCAACTCCTGTACAGAATTCAGGTGGTCCAGGTTGAACAGGATGACTTTATTAGCTCCGCCAGGGTCACTGACAACACAACAGGTGGCCCAGTGGTGACAGACATGGGCTCCGGGCGGTCCACGGCCAGTCAAACAGACGACAGATAACTCGCCTGCGGAGCTTCAGCTGGCTCAAGATGGGTTTGGGGTCGAACCTTTAGCCTCATTGGTCACGAATCTGTGGATGAATCTCTCAAATGCGTTATTCTAGCCATATACCATGTGTTGAATATAATGTATAGCCATATATTTCGCTTCAACTTCGATTTTCACCCAAAAAATCGGCATTCGATAATCATCGTCGTCTACTGCTATTAGGAATATAATGTATTTTGCCGTTGGACGCGAGGAGGGGAGCCTGGCATCTTCGCCTCTCATCTCACTGGCGGTGTGAAGGCTATGCTGGAAATCAAAATGTCCAACAATTTCTAACAATACTTATTAATTTGCACGTGCTCCGTCTATTTTTACTATGTGAGCTCTCGATTTTAAAATTAACATTATTGATTAAACACCCTGTACATTGTACCTTGCTCACGGTCACGAGTACCGCAGTGCAATGCTAATACCGCGGTCCGGCGCCTGACGACCGGTATGGTGGCAATCGGCTGCGACCGGACCACGGGGTCAGCACCCGCGGCGATCGACCGGCCGAGCGCAGCGGAATCGACCGGCCGGAGCAGGGCCAATTGTCGGGGCGTTATTAAAAACTAACCATGCCATCACCACAACAAAACAAAAACAGAACACGCATAACATTTTATTTGCCTTTGATCCTGGTGGTTTTTATTGCGTATTATGCTCCTGGTAGTATTTATGTGTTTGTGTATTTGGTATTTATGTATTTATGTATTTATGTATTTATGTATTTATGTATTTATGTATTTATGTATTTATGTATTTATGTTTCCATGTATTTATGTATTAATATATTAATTAATTAGTTAATTAATTAATTAATTAATTAATTAATTAATTCACTAATTAGTGAATTAATTAATTAGTTAATTACTTACTTAACTAATTAAGTAATTGCTTAATTAATTAAGTTATTTATTTATTTATTATTCATGGTGCAACTTAACCTACGATATGGCATGATTTTGTCCGACGAGTTTCGTTCAGGCATAAATTCGCTGACCTGTCATACAAACTGCTCTAATCCTGTATAACTCCTGTACAATTTATTAATTTATTTTGTTAGTTAGTTATTTTGTTATTCATTTGCCATTCGAGAACAGGTGTATTCAGTTACTGCGAATATGCGTTGTTTTACGTTGCGCCGCTTAAATCGCTAAATCCCCATGTGATTCGAACCTCTGCCACGTCTGACTTCATCTGACCTAGCCTGACCTCATCTGTCCTTGTCTTACCTGGTTTGACCTCGTCTGATCTCGTCTGATCTCGTTTGACTTCATTAAACCCGTCTGACCTCGTCCGACCGTGTCTGACCTCATCTGCTACGTCTTATCCCCATCTGACCTATCCTGACCTCATTTGACCTTGCCTGACCTGATTTCATCTCATCTGACTGTTCCTGGCCTTATTTGACCTCATCTGACCTCGCTCAGCCTAATTTGACCTTCCATTACCTCGTTTGACCTCACCTGATCTCGTATACCTCACCTGACCTCACCTGACCTCACCTGACCTCACCTCACCTCGTCTGACCTCGTTTGACCTTTTCTGACTTCATCTGACTTTATCTGACCTCATCTGATCTCACCTGACCTCACCTGACCTCACTTGACCTCACCTGACCTCATTCGATATCATTTGACCTCACCTGGCCTCATCTGACCCCGTTTGACCCCGCCAGGTGGCGCCGAGCAGCAGTACGGGGACGTCAGCTCCCTGTCTCGCAGTGATAGCACCTCTGACCTCACCAGACCTCCATGACCTCATCCGACCTCGTTTGACCCCGCCAGGTGGCGCCGAGCGGCAGTACGGGGACGTCAGCTCCCTGTCTCGCAGTGATAGCACCTCTGACCTCACCAGACCTCCATGACCTCATCTGACCTCGTTTGACCCCGCCAGGTGGCGCCGAGCGGCAGTATGGGGGACGTCAGCTCCCTGTCTCGTAGTGAGAGCACCAGCAGTACGCAAAGCATCCACTGCGGCGGAGTACCGGAGCTACTGCTGGGCCTGCAATACAGCGCCGCCACAGGCCGGCTCGCCGCCGAGCTCATCAAAGGTTCTCAGTTCAGGTCAGTGGTGACACAGGGCTCAGGCCAGGTCAGTGGTGACACGGGGCTCAAGTCAGGTCAGTGGCAACACGGGACTCAGGCCAGGTCAGTGGTGACACAGGGCTCAGGTCAGGTCAGTGGTGACACGGGAATCAGGTCAGGTCAGTGGTGACACAGGGCTCAGGTCAGGTCAGTGGTAACACGGGATTCAGTTCAGGTCAGTGGTGACACATGGCTCAGGCCAGGTCAGTGGTGACACAGGGTTCAGGTCAGGTCAGTGGTGACACGGGGCTCAGGTCAGGTCAGTGGTAACACGGGGCTCAGGTCAGGTCAGTGGTGACACGGGAATCAGGTCAGGTCAGTGGTGACATGGGGCTCAGGTCAGGTCAGTGGTGACACGGGAATCAGGTCAGGTCAGTGGTGACACAGGGCTCAGGCCAGGTCAGTGGTGACACAGGGCTCAGGTCAGGTCAGTGGTGACACAGGGTTCAGGTCAGGTCAGGGGTGACACGGGGCTCAGGTCAGGTCAGTGGTGACACGGGGCTCAGGTCAGGTCAGTGGTGATACGGGAATCAGGTCAGGTCAGTGGTGACACGGGACTCAGGTCAGGTCAGTAGTAACAAGGGAATAAGGTCAGGTCAGTGGTGACACAGGGCTCAGGTCAGGTCAGTGGTGACACGGGAATCAGGTCAGGTCAGTGGTGACGCGGGATTCCTCAGGGTCTCACCGTTTAGGATGTTAGGGACACGCGATTACCGCAAAGCCCAGCACTCCAGCCCATGGCCAAGGATGACATAATTGGTTTTAAATTTGGAAACGATTGTGGGTGCCTTGAATTCACACAAAAATAAATAGCGTTCAATGGATCCTACCGCGGATCCAAGAACAGAAATCAATAAAGGCATTTTTGTGCACTTCTAGTACCATCAATTGAACCACTTTCACCATCTTATAGCAAGCTGCATATAAATAGGTTGCCACGTCTGTCCCCGGTGGTCCTGTATCACACCATGGAGTCGGACGTATGTCCCCGGTGGTCCTGGATCACTCCATGGAGTCGGACGTCTGTCCCCGGCGGTCCTGTATCACTCCATGGAGTCGGACGTATGTCCCCGGTGGTCCCGGATCACTCCATGGAGTCGGATGTCTGTCCCCGGCGGTCCTGGATCACTCCATGGAGTCGGACGTATGTCCCCGGCGGTCCTGGATCACTCCATGGAGTCGGACGTCTGTCCCCGGCGGTCCTGGATCACTCCATGGAGTCGGACGTCTGTCCCCGGCGGTCCTGGATCACTCCATGGAGTCGGACGTCTGTCCCCGGCGGTCCTGGATCACTCCATGGAGTCGGACGTCTGTCCCCGGCGGTCCTGGATCACTCCATGGAGTCGTCTGTCCCCGGCGGTCCTGGATCACTCCATGGAGTCGGACGTATGTCCCCGGTGGTCCCGGATCACTCCATGGAGTCGGACGTATGTCCCCGGTGGTCCCGGATCACTCCATGGAGTCGGACGTCTGTCCCCGGCGGTCCTGGATCACTCCATGGAGTCGGACGTCTGTCCCCGGAGGTCCTGGATCACTCCATGGAGTCGGACGTCTGTCCCCGGCGGTCCCGGATCACTCCATGGAGTCGGACTCTGTCCCCGGTGGTCCTGTATCACTCCATGGAGTCGTCTGTCCCCTGCGGTCCCGGAATCACTCCATGGCTCGGCTGAGGGGTACGGCCACTGACTGAGCGCGTGTTCGTGATACCGCGGCCCGCCGGCTGGGCTGCGCTGCAGTGGCTCGGCGGGTCGGCGGTGACGTGCTCGGTCTGGCTCACCTTCGAGCAGATCAATAGCTGAAGGGTCTGTCTTTGAAGCTCCGGCGAGTTCCGCCAGGTCCCAGTCCAGGTCCAGGTCACTCTGCAGAGTCGGCACACGTCGGAACCGGGACGTTACGGACTTTAGCCAGTGTTCACTATCACTACGTACTGAAGCGTTTCCAGATTAAATACTTAATGCACACAACTTACAGCCCGACAATACTGTCTACTGGTGCCTATGGTGAATGCTCGCCTGATGTATTATGGACCACCATTACAGCAAGGTTGAAGTTTAAGGCGTTGCATTGTAGTCAACCATACTCTTTTCGATGATTGGGTTCAGCGCGTATTTCTACACAATCATTTCCAAGCTCCGTCGCGCTCGCAAAGCCGGCGTTGTGTCAATGGGGCTATATTTCATAATCGACGGCTTTGGGTGAGGCACAGAAACGCCCACCTTACATTCATAGCCCGAACAAACAGCATGTACAGTACAACATGAACAATAGAAGTAGCTCTAACACAAGGAGGCGGTGGGGAGGAGGAGGATTTTGTGGTGCGTGGCACAGACAGCAGCGAAGTGGCCGGGGACCAGGGCGCGCGCCCCCTCTAGCGTGCGGGTCGGGAACTAGTCACGTGACACGCTCGCGCTCGCCACATGGAAAATCCGTTTTAAGCGTTGCTAAAACCGCTGCATTTGCAGTCGCATCATTCCTCGGTTGAAATACCGCTAGTCCGCTATAAACGAAGTCCACAAAACATCAAATCAACCTTATGATAAGACTTATAGTTTATTCAGTCCACGGTAGAGTCACCAAATTGTCAAAACTTTACGACAATGCGATTCTCTGTCCAGTGAGAACCCACCGTATCTCCTGGGGAATCTGGGTACTAAAGGTTAGTAATCTGATATCCGACCCGTCTTAAATACCGCTCTGTGTTAATAAGACATATATGTTGCCTTTCCTAGTCAGCTAGCTGCCTAGGATTATCCCATTGTGACCAATCAGTGGGACCAATCCAATCAGTGGGACCAGTGGGACCCCGTGGGACCAAGCAGTGTAACATAACAACACGACTGTGATATACTTGCGAATCAAATATTTATACAGTCAGATATTTTACTGAACTTGTTTCAGTGTTTCCATTTGTAGTTTATGGTTTTCTATTATGTTAGTACTTTTATAGGTTTTGCGTATTTTTGTAATCCTCCATCATTTTTTCCCAAAAAGATTGAGATTCTGTTGCCTCTATGTTGATAATCTTCGGCTAGCAATTACTGACAAGTTCTGCGAACCACGTATTGACTGTAGCTCTGCCCAGCCGCGTCTGGCTGTTATGATGAACAATTAGCCGCAGTGGCTGTATTGACTGCGCTTCTGGCTCGGCAGCTATTGACTGCCCTGTACCGGCGGCTTGTGTGCTCTCCATAGGTCCAGCTGCGGTGGTCGCGCTCCCGACACCTACGTTCGGCTTCACATGCTGAGTAGCAACGGCCACGAGCTGGCCAGGAGCAAGACGTCAGTCCGCCGCGGCCAGCCCAACCCGCTCTACAAGGAGACCTTTATGTTCCAGGCAAGTGTCCCACTCTAATCCACCCTACAAGGAAACCTTTATGTTCCAGGCAAGTGTCCCACTCTAACCCGCCCTACAGGGAGACTTTTATGTTCCAAGCGAGTGTCCCACTCTAACCGCCCTACAAGGAGACCTTTATGTTCCAGGCAAGTGTCACACTCTAACCCGCCCTACAAGGAGACCTTTATGTTCCAAGCAAGTGTCCCACTCTAATCCGCCCTACAAGGAGACCTTTATGTTCCAGGCAAGTGTCTCTTTCCTAAACTCTCCGTCCCACTCCAACGCACTCCAAAAGGAGGCATGCTCTGGGTGAGTGTCCCATTCCAACTCACTCAGTCACACTCCAACATACTCCAACAGGAGGCATGCTCTGGGTGAGTGTCCCATTCCAACTCACTCAGTCACACTCCAACTCACTCCGTCCCACTCCAACACACTCCAGAAGGAGGCATGCTCTGGGTGAGTGTCCCATTCCAACTCACTCAGTCACACTCCAACTCACTCCGCCCCACTCCGCCCCACTCCAAAAGGAGGCATGCTCTGGGTGAGTGTCCCATTCCAACTCACTCAGTCACACTCCAACTCACTCCGCCCCACTCCAACACACTCCAAAAGGAGGCATGCTCTGGGTGAGTGTCCCATTCCAACTCACTCAGTCACACTCCAACTCACTCCGTCCCACTCCAACACATTCCAAAAGGAGGCATTCTCTGGGTGAGTGTCCCATTCCAACTCACTCAGTCACACTCCAACTCACTCCGTCCCACTCCAACACACTCCAAAAGGAGGCATGCTCTGTGTGAGTGTCCCATTCCAACTCACTCCGTCACACTCCAACTCACTCCGTCCCACTCCAACACACTCCAAAAGGAGGCATGCTCTGTGTGAGTGTCCCATTCCAACTCACTCAGTCACACTCCAACTCACTCGGTCCCACTCCAACACACTCCAAAAGGAGGCATGCTCTGGGTGAGTGTCCCATTCCAACTCACTCAGTCACACTCCAACTCACTCGGTCCCACTCCAACACACTCCAAAAGGAGGCATGCTCTGGGTGAGTGTCCCATTCCAACTCACTCAGTCACACTCCAACTCACTCGGTCCCACTCCAACACACTCCAAAAGGAGGCATGCTCTGGGTGAGTGTCCCATTCCAACTCACTCAGTCACACTCCAACTCACTCCGTCCCACTCCAACACACTCCAAAAGGAGGCATGCTCTGTGTGAGTGTCCCATTCCAACTCACTCAGTCACACTCCAACTCACTCGGTCCCACTCCAACACACTCCAAAAGGAGGCATGCTCTGGGTGAGTGTCCCATTCCAACTCACTCAGTCACACTCCAACTCACTCGGTCCCACTCCAACACACTCCAAAAGGAGGCATGCTCTGGGTGAGTGTCCCATTCCAACTCACTCAGTCACACTCCAACTCACTCCGTCCCACTCCAACACACTCCAAAAGGAGGCATGCTCTGTGTGAGTGTCCCATTCCAACTCACTCAGTCACACTCCAACTCACTCCGTCCCACTCCAACACACTCCAAAAGGAGGCATGCTCTGGGTGAGTGTCCCATTCCAACTCACTCAGTCACACTCCAACTCACCCCGTCCCACTCCAACACATTCCAAAAGGAGGCATGCTCTGTGTGAGTGTCCCATTCCAACTCACTCAGTCACACTCCAACTCACTCCGTCCCACTCCAACACACTCCAAAAGGAGGCATGCTCTGGGTGAGTGTCCCATTCCAACTCACTCAGTCACACTCCAACTCACTCCGTCCCACTCCAACACACTCCAAAAGGAGGCATGCTCTGGGTGAGTGTCCCATTCCAACTCACTCAGTCACACTCCAACTCACTCCGTCCCACTCCAACACACTCCAAAAGGAGGCATGCTCTGGGTGAGTGTCCCATTCCAACTCACTCAGTCACACTCCAACTCACCCCGTCCCACTCCAACACATTCCAAAAGGAGGCATGCTCTGTGTGAGTGTCCCATTCCAACTCACTCAGTCACACTCCAACTCACTCCGTCCCACTCCAACACACTCCAAAAGGAGGCATGCTCTGTGTGAGTGCCCCATTCCAACTCACTCAGTCACACTCCAACTCACTCCGTCCCATTCCAACTCACTCAGTCCCACTCCAACTCACTCAGTTACACTCCAACTCACTCCGTCCCATTTCAATTCACTCCACATGGAGACCTCCATGCTCCAGACGAAATCTTACTTCAAAGCCTGACTCTGCTAATGATTATCTGGAAGTGCCTCGCTCGTGACAAGTGGCGACATATTCGTGATGAACTAGAGCTGTCAAGCGTGACCTCACACTCGGAATGGTTCTAGGCACTGCACTATGGTACAGGCTGGACGATCCTAATGCCGAATGCGATTAGCTAGATTTTTCAATGCAAATTGTGTGCGATTGGCTTTTCATTTTGCTGATAAGTAGTTTGTGCGTGAGTGATGCGAATTATAAACGGTTGTAGACGTCAAATAACTCACTTATTATACAGTGTCGTGAATGTCAGATTTATACATTTGGTTTTCAGTGACGGCCCAGACGATAAATTATGCACACAAATATTGGCATCAAAATGGTGAAGGTTTTCGTAATTATTTGGTTGCAATAGAGTATATTTCACTAATCGACTGTATAATAACGGTGTGCATTTGTTTAAAACATACAAAGTATCGGAATTCTGTGGTTAAAGCAATGAAGCGAATGACTAGAAACTATTTTTGGATAATTTGTACAAGAATATCTAAGTTACGACATTTCAATTTAGTACATTGAACAGTTTGAGTCAGTTCCAGTCCGTGACGTCATTACAATAATATCCCTTTATTACCGCCCTCGGCTGAACTGAAACACAACAGTAGAGCACACAGAGTGTGTGTTGCCAACTGTTGCCCGAAGTGGTTTTCTAATAATTACTTGTCACATGCATCCTTGTTTTCGTGTAGACACTAGACGCATTTCCTGCACTTTGTCTTCTCAAAGGCATCATGTTCCTTGCCCAAAAAACGAGACGTCACAATTCGGCCTTGCATGGATTCATTCGATGTGATACATTTTACATACATTTTATTATTTACATATGTGATACATTTTTTTATGAAACCATTAAGGTAAGGTACATTACTCGCTCACAGTTACAACCAGGGATGCGGAGTCGATCGGTTTTCAGGTAACTCTCCGACTCCGACTCCGACTCCGACTCCGACTCCGACTCCGACTCCGACTCCGACTCCGACTCCGACTCCGACTCCGACTCCGACTCCGACTCTGACTCTGACTCCGACTCCGACTTCGACCCCAACTCCGACTCCGACTCCGACTCCGACTCCGACTCCAACTCTGATTCCAACTCTGACTCTGACTCCGACTCCGACTCCGACTCCGACTCCGACTCCGACTCCGACTCGACTCCGTCTCCGACTCCGACTCTGACCCTCCGGAGTCGACTCCGACTCCGACTTCGAAATCGACTCCGGCCTTTAATTAACTGAAGCTATTATCAATCACACGAAGTAACCACACTCAGCAACAAATTAACATTTCAAGATTGGAGCTCATTTAGTAGAAAATATGGTAGTTAAATGAAATAGATATACATTATCTGACCATAACATTCGATTTCAAGATTTCAGAAGTACAAAAAGAGAAGTTGTCAGGTCTTGTAACAACCCTACCAACCACATTCATATTAACCAATAAGTAAATGCTATAGTTAATTAATTGCACACCGTTTAACTTGCCTGAACAAGCTATACGTCACTATAAACAGTTTTTTATGCATTTTGATTTCTCGTGATCGTTGCCTAGATTCCTCGGGGTGGCATTTTGTATCTGCATCTGACGGCACACCGTAGGCTCGATTTCGGCCACCGTGTGCACCATTGACACGAGTGTTCAGCGTGATTGAAGATAGTTAAACGGCAAGGCAATCGAAGCAAATATAGTCGAAGGGGCATTATTTTTTAGTCATCGCCAATCGCCACCGGTGGTTCACTAAAACGCACCTGAAAATATTTTGCCCATGCTGTCTATGACTGACAGAGCCGGAGTCGGGGTCAGCAAAATTGTACCAACTCCGACTCCGACTACGGCTGAAATCACGGACTCCGACCAACTCCGACTCCAGCTCCGACTCCGACTGGTTACAGCCCTGGTTACATCAACAATATTTATTTAGAAGAAAACAAAACTGACGCTATATTTTCCTATTGGCAGGTACCGCTCTTTCAACTGTGTGACGTGACGCTAATGGTGAGCGTCTACAACAAGCGCAACATGAAGAAACGGGACCTGATTGGTTGGTTCGCGCTCGGCCACAACAGTTCCGGCGCCGAGGAGCGCTCCCATTGGTCGGATTTGAGAGACGCGCGCGGTGTACAAATCTGCCGGTGGCACGTGCTCTGTGAGGAATGATGGTGGCCCGTCTCAGGCAATACTCACTACTTTCGGGGATATGTCAAAGGTATGAAGGCGGAAATTTTGCACTATGTATTTTGAGAAGTGTTATGACTGGTATAGGACACTGTTCTTGGAATGATGTCGCGATGAGGGACTGGTGATACCTTTGTTTGTTTCGGCGATGTGTCCGTTGTGAGTGATTTACACACTGGGCATGTATGACTTCATGTCGTTAATTTTGGCGGGAGGCATGACCACTTGGAATTGATAGGGAATCAAAAAGTCAAAATTATCTACCCAAAATAATTCATTGTAGTTGGCCGTCCCAAAAGAAAGCGGGTAGGCAACGGAACCCGCTT
Source organism: Chirona hameri (assembly GCA_036785665.1). NCBI lineage: Eukaryota > Metazoa > Arthropoda > Thecostraca > Balanomorpha > Balanidae > Chirona > Chirona hameri. The sequence continues at coordinate 9,597 of JAXIVJ010016698.1, read as the reverse complement.
TTGCATCGCGCACATTACGAGAAATAGAGCAGAAATGATAATTTTGCGACGATACGAAGCTCGCAAGCCTCCCATAATGGTTTGTATACTGGAGGGAGTCAACAGCTTATTATTCCATGCAGGACACGGACTCAAATTGCACGGTGTCTATGATGAATGTAGGATGCAATGAGTGGTATGTGTTTCTGCACAGTTTTTACACTTTAACCGCTCCTGAATACTCTAGGCATTTCACACAAGAGGATCTTGTTGCCATTATGCCATCGCTTTAATTGTTCCCGAACGATAGGATATGACACGACATTTTATCGTATAAGTCATGCCTGTAGCCTCTTAAAAAGTGTACATTTCCTGCGTGCCATATCTCTTGCCCTCCATGTGGGTGCTTCAGGAAGATTTTTGTTTGTGCTACTGAAACCGCCAGATCAATTCAAGGAACATTGATTCTACCGATATTATTTATGGCAACCCTGAAGTTGATGCCTTGTTCATATCCTATTTATTTATATCCGATGAGTTTAAACGCAGTACAATGTGCGAATAATATGCCTTAAACTCGTTATTGCACCAGCGCATATAGATAGTTGGGTACAGGGAGGAATACCTATGTTACTTCCAGCAACACAAGTTTAGCATACGTTTCGTAAATGGCTAGTTTCTTTCTTTTGAACGTTGATGAACAACAAATGATTTCGTTTGAACCGCCAGTATTAACTACCAATATTGAATGCTCAAATATGTATTGTTGTTTCTTTATGCACGTCCTATTGTTGTACCTATTTACGCAAGGCCACCGGGCAAAGATGATCTGTATTTTGGTACGGAAGGTTGTCAGTTGTTTGTGGAACGATTTGTATGAGAGCTTAACTGGACAATGACTTGCCGCCGATTTCCAGGAGCTTTCTTAGCGTTAGAAGTGTTTGAGCTTGAGAACCCTGTTCTGCTGACAGCACTCGCCTGTTGATGAACCTGCATCTGTCGACTGTGGCTTGTGTCCAACTTAGCGCACAGTGCAAATATTGGTGTTTCACGTCCGTTTTCGGGACACATTTGACTGCGCGGGCAGCGGGTAGGCTGTCCCGCCGGGCACTCGCGGGTAGGCTGTCCCGCCGAGCACTGGCGGGTAGGCTGTCCCGCCGAGCACTGACGGGTAGGCTGTCCCGCCGAGCACAGCACAGCACGCTTCAGGGAGGAGGCAGCCACTCGTTTTTTCCGCACACTGTTCCGTCCCTTGACCGTTGATCGGGCCGGTAATACCTACCTATGGCAGACCGATCGCTCTGTTCTGTCAGAGGGAGATTCGGTGGCCCGGGAGCCATCGCTACTTTGGATGGGTGCTACCTACTGAATGCTCTCCGCTCACATCCAGCTTAATTCTAGAATAGTAGGATCAAGTTCATTTGAAATGCTACCAATCATGTGTATCAAAGTCACATCGCCCAACGCACGTATGCGTTGTCTTGCAACATCATGAATTCGATGCCGATAAACTTGAGTATTCAACCATATTGGGAAAACCAACATTCATACTCACATTATTGCCTACCCAATCACCAATCCACCTAGCTATACCGCACATGCTTGGCTGCACCTTACGATTCACTAGATAATTACACTTCTTACAGCTGTTCGAATAGCTTGTGAGCTGTGCAGAAGTTTGCCAGCGGCGGCTTCTGCTCAGTGTAGGCCAGCGCCGCTAGAGTGGCGCCCTCTGCGGCGCGGCGACCGACGGAGGGGTCGTTGCGGAGCCGCCCCCCGTCAGTTTAGGATTCGGGCGAGTTTTGACGGAGACGCGCTGGCAGCTCTGCCGTTGTTGGAGTGCACATGTTGAGCTCATGATCTGTCTTGGCGAACTGAGATGTTGCTAATCCACTGCACTGCTGGGCACGGGTGGTTCTGGGGTTCTCCCTATTTTGATGTTTGGATAAGATCTTTGAAGTATTTTCGCTATTGGGACACCCGCTATGCGGCGTCCTTTGAAATGTTATCACAATACATACTTGCTCTCATTGGATGGAGTTTGTCTTTTCGTGAAGGCCTGGAGAAGTGTATGGCTGCGCAGCTGTCACGAAGAACCATCTATGGTGGATCCCGTGATACCGATAAAACAGCATATGGGCTGTTAGTGTTGTTGGTGTGTTGTGCATAAAGTGTTGGTGCCCTGTTGAGAGTAGGTATACGATTCGTAAACGATAATGAAAGGCATATAATATCTTGGTATTTAATGTCCGGTAGCCTTTCATATAAGGTATAATATTGGTAATTAAAGCTAAACTTGCCCGCCTAAAATCGAATATTGCTACAAAGCAGACCAAGGTTGCAAAAATTTACTACCAAACCGAAATAAATGCCGGATGGCAATGCCAAGCAAACATTTGGCCACGCACTTGGCAAAAACAAACGCACAGCGGGCGCTAGTCTCACTGTGTTGTGGAGATTGGTGGATTTCAGCATAGCCGTCGATCTTGGCATAGGGATGCGTACTATTTCAACAGCATAACCATGTATAACGAACGGCAAGCCAAAGGGTACCGATTTTTCGGAATTTAACATTTTACCGTAAGCCATATAACCATGAGTACACCTGAAGGTAATTTTCTTCCCAAATTACTGTCGGCCCATTCCAAATTGTTCATGGAGCATGGCTAACGCCCAGAGCAAGAACATATTACAATTTAAGCAAAATTGAAGGGTACCGATTTATCGGAATTTAACATTTTACCGAATACCATATAACCATAAGTTGATGCAGTGAGCTGGACAGATTATTTGGTATATCAATCAACGCGTCTTGCCGAAACAAACATAATGACGCTGTTTTGAACTCTATATCTCAATTAAATAAGAAATTATGATCAGAAAGGGGCATATGACTTAAAATCATGGTACACCAGTAGCCTATTTCACAAAGCAAAGAAGTTTGTAATTACAAAGAATTTCTTTGTAATTACAACAACAAAAAAATACACATGTTTGTAGTTTGGATTTCACAAAACCCCAGGGTAGTAAATCTTAATTTACTATTTACAAACTACTTTACAAAGATATTGTTTGTAAAAATGTTTGCAATTGCACATGTTCTATTTCTCAAAGGTTGACGGAAGTGAGAAAATGTTTGCAATTACAAACTTGTAATTCCAGTGGGTCAGGGGTTCTGAGTTTCAGAAACTGCATTGACAGTTGACATTGTTTGACTGTTCAGGTTATTTTCTTGGTGAGGTTGTTACGTTGGCGAGGTTGTTAGGGTAATGGTTTAGTTATGCATAGATATAGCTGCCCAAAAAAAGTTATTTCCCGGGAGATTCGAACAGGGATCTCCAGCTTTGAAGTCCCAGTGCACCTTACCGATTGCGCTGTGAGGGGCGCCTCCGCGCGGAGAAACCGCATGGCGATAGAATTGCAGCGGTCAACGATGTCTTGTGCAATGTGCAGTGAACCTTCACCCTTTACGACGTAGGAAATCGGCTAGGTTAGGTGAAAAATTGTCGAGAAATGCAACGATCTTTCTTTTAAGAGTAGTTCTGTTGTTATGCTCCGCCACCTGGTGAATGGTCAAATTCTGTTTACTCTAACTGCTTACCAAGATGTACTTTTATGATCAGAGTTTGCATTCCGATGAAATGTTAATTAAAAGATTATTCTCCCTATAACTAATTTTATATTGAATGAAAAATAAACCACAATGTAAATATTTGTTAAATTAATTTGTTAACAATCAAATTATTTGTCATTAGCATAAAGTTTAATACAAACGTTCTTGATTTCAAGCTTTCTGCTGTACTAACATTTGTGCTTACAATTTTCTTTACAATCGGTAATTCAGAGGTTGTGAATGTTTGTGAAATGTCTTTTAGTGAGGTTTGCAATATTTTCTTGCGTTTGTAATCGCAAACATGTGTAATTACTAACTTCTTTGTGAAATAGGCCTCTGATGGTAATTTTCTTCCAAAATTACTATCGGCCCATTCCTAATTTTTGCCTGGTACATGGCTAACGCCCAGAGCAAGAACATATTACAATTTAAGCAAACTCGAAGGTACTTATTTTTCGGAATTGAACATTTTACCGTATGCCATATCACCATGAGTACACCTGAAGGTAATTTTCTTACAAAATTACTGTCGGCCCATTCTACATTTTTCATCAGAGCAAGAACATATTACAATTTAAGCAAAACCGAAGGATACCGATTTTTCTGTATTTAACATTTTACCGAATGCCATATAACCATGAGTACACGTGAAGGTAATTTTCTTCCAAAATTATTGTCGGCCCATTTTACATTTTTCATGATGCATGGCTAACGCCCAAAGCAAGAGCATATTACAATTTAGGCAAAATCGATACAGATTTTTAGGAATTTAACATTTTACCGAATGCCATATAACCATGAGTACACCTGATGACAATTTTCTTCCAAAATTACTGTCGGGCCATTCCAAATTGTTCATGGTGCATGGGTAACGCCCAGAGCAAGAACATATTACAATTTAACGAAAAATCGAAGGGTATCGATTTTTCGGAATTTAACATTTTACCGAATGCCACATAACCATTACTACACCTGTAGCCTATTTCACAAAGCAAAAAAGTTTGTAATTACAAAGAATTTCTTTGTAATTACAAAGAATATTTACACATGTTTGTAGTTTGGATTTCACAAAACTCCAGGGCAGTAAATCGCAATTTACTATTTACAAACTACTTTACAAAGATATTGTTTGTAAAAATGTTTGCAATTGCACACGTTCTATTTCTCAAAGGTTGACGGAAGTGAGGAAATGTTTGCAATTACAAACTTGTAATTCCAGTAGGTCAGGGGTTCTGAATTTCAGAAACTGCATTGACAGTTGACATTGTTTGACTGTTCAGGTTATTTTCTTGGTGAGGTTGTTACGTTGCCGAGGTTGTTAGGGTAATGGTTTAGTTATGCATAGGTATAGCTGCCCAAAACAATTTATTTTCCCCGAGAGATTCGAACAGGGATCTCCAGCTTTGAAGTCCAGTCACAGTTCATGCACCTTACCGATTGCGCTGTGAGGGGCGCCTCCGCGCGGAGAAACCGCATGGCGATAGAATTGCAGCGGTCAACGATGTCTTGTGCAATGTACAGTGAACCTTCACCCTTTACGAAGTAAGAAATCGGCTAGGTTAGGTGAAAAAATTGTCGAGAAATTCAACGATCTTTCTTTTAAGAGTAGTTCTGTTGTTATGCTCTGCCACCTGGTGAGTGGTCAAATTCTGTTTACTCTAACTGCTTACCAATATTTTTTTTTTACGATCAGAGTTTGCATTCCTATGAAATGTTAATTAAAAGATTATTCTCCCTATAACTAATTTTATATTGAATAAAAAAATAAACCACAGTGTAAATATTTGTTAAATTAATTTGTTAACAATCAAATTATTTGTCATTAGCATCAAGTTTTAATACAAACGTTCTTGATTTCAAGCTTTCTGCTGTACTAACATTTGTGTTTACAATTTTCTTTACAATCGGTAATTCAGAGGTGGCGAATGTTTGTGAAATAGCTTTTTGTGAGGTTTGCAATATTTTCTTGCGTTTGTAATCGCAAACATGTGTAATTACTAACTTCTTTGTGAAATAGGCCTCTGATGGCAATTTTCTTCCAAAATTAATATCGGCCCATTACAAATTTGTCGTGGTGCATGGTTAACGCCCAGAGCAAGAACATATTACAATTTAACGAAAAATCGAAGGGTATCGATTTTTCGGAATTTAACATTTTACCGAATGCCACATAACCATTACTACACCTGTAGCCTATTTCACAAAGCAAAAAAGTTTGTAATTACAAAGAATTTCTTTGTAATTACAAATCATTTTTACACATGTTTGTAGTTTGGATTTCACAAAACTCCAGGGCAGTAAATCGCAATTTACTATTTACAAACTACTTTACAAAGATATTGTTTGTAAAAATGTTTGCAATTGCACACGTTCTATTTCTCAAAGGTTGACGGAAGTGAGGAAATGTTTGCAATTACAAACTTGTAATTCCAGTGGGTCAGGGGTTCTGAATTTCAGAAACTGCATTGACAGTTGACATTGTTTGACTGTTCAGGTTATTTTCTTGGTGAGGTTGTTACGTTGCCGAGGTTGTTAGGGTAATGGTTTAGTTATGCATAGGTATAGCTGCCCAAAACAATTTATTTTCCCGAGAGATTCGAACAGGGATCTCCAGCTTCGAAGTCCAGTCACAGTTCATGCACCTTACCGATTGCGCTGTGAGGGGCGCCTCCGCGCGGAGAAACCGCATGGCGATAGAATTGCAGCGGTCAACGATGTCTTGTGCAATGTACAGTGAACCTTCACCCTTTACGAAGTAAGAAATCGGCTAGGTTAGGTGAAAAAATTGTCGAGAAATTCAACGATCTTTCTTTTAAGAGTAGTTCTGTTGTTATGCTCTGCCACCTGGTGAGTGGTCAAATTCTGCTTACTCTAACTGCTTACCAAGATGTATTTTTACGATCAGAGTTTGCATTCCGATGAAATGTTAATTTAAAGATTATTCTCCCTATAACTAATTTTATATTGAATAAAAAAATAAACCACAGTGTAAATATTTGTTAAATTAATTTGTTAACAATCAAATTATTTGTCATTAGCATCAAGTTTTAATACAAACGTTCTTGATTTCAAGCTTTCTGCTGTACTAACATTTGTGTTTACAATTTTCTTTACAATCGGTAATTCAGAGGTGGCGAATGTTTGTGAAATAGCTTTTTGTGAGGTTTGCAATATTTTCTTGCGTTTGTAATCGCAAACATGTGTAATTACTAACTTCTTTGTGAAATAGGCCTCTGATGGCAATTTTCTTCCAAAATTAATATCCGCCCATTACAAATTTGTCGTGGTGCATGGCAACGCCCAGAGCAAGAACATATTACAATTTAAGCAGAATCGAAGGTTATCGATTTTTCGGAATTTATCATTTTACTGTATGCCATATAACCATGAGTACACCTGTAGCCTATTTCACAAAGCAAAAAAGTTTATAATTACAAAGAATTTCTTTGTAATTACATATCATTTTTACACATGTTTGTAGTTTGGATTTCACAAAACCCCAGGGCAGTAAATCTCAATTTACTATTTACAAACTACTTTACAAAGATATGTTTGTAAAAAAAAAATCAATTGCACATGTTCTATTTCTCAAAGGTTGACGGAAGTGAGGAAATGTTTGCAATTACAAACTTGTAATTCCAGTGGGTCAGGGGTTCTGAATTTCAAAAACTGCATTGACAGTTGACATTGTATGACTGTTCAGGTTATTTTCTTGGTGAGGTTGTTACGTTGCCGAGGTTGTTAGGGTAATGGTTTAGTTATGCATAGGTATAGCTGCCCCAAAAAGTTATTTCCCGAGAGATTCGAACCGGGATCTCCAGCTTTGAAGTCCCAGTGCACCTTACCGATTGCGCTGTGAGGGGCGATTCCGCGCGGAGAACCCGCATGGCGATAGAATTGCAGCGGTCAACGATGTCTTGTGCAATGTGCAGTGAACCTTCACCCTTTAAGACGTAGGAAATAGGCTAGGTTAGGTGAACACATGGTCGAGAAATTCAACGATCTTTCTTTTAAGAGTAGTTTTGTTGTTATGCTGCGCCACCTGGTGAATGGTCAAATTCTGTTTACTCTAACTGCTTACCAAGATGTATTTTTACGATCAGAGTTTGCATTCCGATGAAATGTTAATTAAAAGATTATTCTCCCTATAACTAATTTTATATTGAATAAAAAAATAAACCAAAATGTAAATATTTGTTAAATTAATTTGTTAACAATCAAATTATTTGTCATTAGCATCAAGTTTAATACAAACGTTCTTGATTTCAGGCTTTCTGCTGTACTAACATTTGTGTTTACAATTTTCTTTACAATCGGTAATTCAGAGGTGGCGAATGTTTGTGAAATGTCTTTTTGTGAGGTTTGCAATATTTTCTTGCGTTTGTAATCGCAAACATGTGTAATTACTAACTTCGTTGTGAAATAGGCCTCTGATGGCAATTTTCTTCAAAAATTACTGGTGGCCCATTCCAAATTTGTAATGGTGCATGGCTAACGATCAGAGCAAGAACATATTACAATTAATGCAAAATAGAAGGGTACCGATTTTTCGGAATCTAACATTTTACCGAATGCCATATAACCATAAGTACACCTGTGGTTATAGCTGAAATAGGCTACAGTAGCCTATTTCACAAAGCAAAAAAGTTTGTAATTACAAAGAATTTCTTTGTAATTACAAATAATTTTTACACATGTTTGTAGTTTGGATTTCACAAAACCCCAGGGCAGTAAATCTCAATTTACTATTAACAAACTAATTTGCAAAGATATTGTTTGTAAAAATGTTTGCAATTGCACATGTTCTATTTCTCAAAGGTTGACGGAAGTGAGGAAATGTTTGCAATTACCAACTTGTAATTCCAGTGGGTCAGGGGTTCTGAATTTCAGAAACTGCATTGACAGTTGACATTGTTTGACTGTTCAGGTTATTTTATTGGTGAGGTTGTTACGTTGCTGAGGTTGTTAGGGTAATAGTTTAGTTATGCATAGGTTATAGCTTGCCCCAAAAAAAGTTATTTCCCGAGAGATTCGAACAGGGATCTCCAGCTTTGGCCTTTGAAGTCCCAGTGCACCTTACCGATTGCGCTGTGAGGGGCGCCTCCGGGCGGAGAACCCGCATGGCGATATAATTGCAGCGGTCAACGATGTCTTGTGCAATGTGCAGTGAACCTTCACCCTTTATGACGTAGGAAATCGGCTAGGTTAGATGAACAAATGGTCGATAAATTCAACGATCTTTCTTTTAAGAGTAGTTCTGTTGTTATGCTCCGCCACCTGGTGAATGGTCAAATTCTGTTTACTCTAACTGCTTACCAAGATGTATTCTTACGATCAGAGTTTGCATTCCGATGAAATGTTAATTAAAATATTATTCTCCCTATAACTAATTTTATATTGAATTAAAAAAAACACAATGTAAATATTTGTTAAATTAATTTGTTAACAATCAAATTATTTGTCATTAGCATCAAGTTTAATACGAACGTTCTTGATTTCAAGCTTTCTGATGTACTAACATTTGTGTTTACAATTTTCTTTACAATCGGTAATTCAGAGATGGCGAATGTTTGTGAAATAGCTTTTTGTGAGGTTTGCAATATTTTCTTGCGTTTGTAATCGCAAACATGTGTAATTACTAACTTCTTTGTGAAATAGGCTCTGATGGCAATTTTCTTCAGAAATTACTGTTCTAAATTTGTCATGGTGCATGGCCAACGCCCAGAGCAAGAACAAGGGCGGCCCTCGAAAGAGGCCCTTCCCGATCGTTGAAAAGGCCCCTTCCCAAGCGTTGAAAGGCCCCCCCCTTCCCACAAAATATTATTAATAATAATAATGACAATAATCCGATGAAAAGGCACATTACAAGGATGGAAAATGCAGTATGGCAGGTATGGCATGGGCCATGCCAACTTTTAGGAGCTGGAGTTAGCAAACTGCCATATCAACTTTGGAACCAGCGACACCAATTAGGAATCAGCTATACAACTTTGAATATTTGTTAA
>JAXIVJ010016697.1:7500-28167 GCA_036785665.1 Chirona hameri | reverse complement strand
GAGATAGAGAGATAGAGAGATAGAGAGATAGAGATATAGAGATATAGAGATATAGAGATATAGAGATATAGATATATATATATATATATATATATATATATATATATATATATATATATATATACATATACATATACATATACATATACATATACATATACATATACATATACATATACATATACATATACATATACATATACACATACGATGATGGAGAGATGGAGATGGAGAGATGGAGAGATGGAGAGATGGCGAGATGGCGAGATGGCGATGCGAGATGGCGAGATGGCGAGATGGCGAGATGGCGAGATGGCGAGATGGCGAGATGGCGAGATGGCGAGATGGCGAGATGGAGAGATGGAGAGATGAGATGGAGAGATGGAGAGATGGAGAGATGGGGAGATGGGGAGATGGGGAGATGGGGAGATGGGGAGATGGGGAGATGGGGAGATGGGGAGATGGGGAGATGGGGAGATGGGGAGATGGGGAGATGGGGAGATGGGGAGATGGGGAGGTGGGTAGTTAGAAACAAACGGAAAAGAGCAAACGCCAGCCAGTGAAATTTGCAATCGCTAAGGTGTCCTCAAATGTGATCTAAGGTCAATATTTGAGGCTCCAGAGGTCAAAAAAGGAAAAGATGACGTTTTTTTGCTAAATCGTGTTTCGCTATTAACTTTGTATGTAATACAGAAAACGGAAAACTGTTTACGTCATTGTGTTAATCTTGTCAAGGCGCTTTTAATGATATACATGGTGATCTTGTTAAGTTAACTTAATTTTGTTTTACCTCAGGTCAAGGTCAAGTGGTGATCCAAGTAGGGCATGTTGCATATGGGAAGACGTGTCTTGACGAGACAAACACATTGATGTCTGTTTTACTTCTCTATCTTCATTATGTCGGGAATTATTGACAAAAAAAAGTGATGGTGACCTCGCATGACCTTAAATGACCCCATAGGGGTCACTGGACAAAACTTACACTTGGATCATCAATAATATCCTATAATAACATGATCCAGAAGTAATTGGACTAATATCATGCATATCCTTAGCATTTGTATATTTCCCCATTGACTTATTATGGGGAGGTTGCGAAATTGACCTGACCTTAGGTCACCGATATACAAATTCCGAGATACACGAATTGTAAGTACGTATGCCCTCATAACATCCTGTAAGTTTCAAACTGATCAGTGAAAAACTCTGGCTTTGGCACAACTGCAAACATTTTTGGAGGTGGGGTCACTTGACCTGGTCTGGTGACCTGACTTGAGATGACCCTAGGTTATTTTGTTTTGCAAAGTGTGCGCAATTGATGTCCTGACAGGTGTGCGAAAACCCGGCGGCGCTACGCGCCGCCGTTTTTTCGCTATCTTTGAAAAACCTGAGGGGGGGGGGGGGGCGGAACTCAACCTCCTTGCAGTGCGCGGGTTAAGGAGGCAGCCTGTGTCCCTGTATCACTTAACACTTATGGCCAAGGTAACTTAATAACACTTATGGCCATAGCGCCAAGCATGTGGTGAACCAAAAATAGGTTTACTCATTTTCATTTACTCATTTACATTTTCCACTCATTTTCTTTCGAAAGGGATGTAAAGTAAATGTTCCTAGGCCGACGACTATTCTACCGACCAAAGTAATCGCCAATTGCCAAAAAGTCCACTCCGACTCCGGGCCGGAGTCGGAGTTTAGATTAGAGTTTAAGATTTTAGCGACTCCGACTCCGGCCAAAACTGCCGACTCCGACCGACTCCGACTTCGACTCCGACTACGCAGCCCTGCTCATATCCACACAGGATATGATGGTAAAACTTACTTGAGGTTGAGACAGTAATACTGATTATATTGTACAACATTTAGTATTTACTATTTATAATCTGTGTAAAAAGTTGTCATGCAGTTTTGTTAGGTAGTGGGTGTCATTATGCACTTGCAGTCAATACATCATATGCTAAATCATTCCTGAATTCTGACCAATGTCAAGGACATTTAGGGGAGGTTAGGGGAATCATATGCCCCTCCAACTTTGGCAAGATAAAATTGATTTCTTCCTATGTATGTATCTATGTGATATGTATGATGCTGCAAATTAATATGAAATGATTGAGGTCACATTTTTCAATTATGTTTTCAATGTGCTACTGCTTTTGGTCTTCCTTGCGGCATTTGCTACTTTGCTTTGTAAATGTATTTGGTTCCTTTTCACAATTATAATGTCTTTTTGGGAAACTGTACATGTGTGTTTTATGAAGTATGATGTTAAACAAAGCTATTTTGCCAGTGTGTATAAATAAAAGTATATAATTTGCAAATCGGTCAAATTTGACATTTTTGTTTTAACCCAAATCGGTCGGTATTTGGTCAACCGAAATGCCTCTCATTCGGTATCGGTTTGGTATCGGTCAGGATTTTTTTGTTGAAAATTACATCACTAGTCCGCACGGACAGTGCAGTACAGAAGTTATGTCCACTTCCTCGGCGCCACCAGCGGAACAATCGGTGCTGCACCCAGCGGAATCCAAAGCAACTATTATTGAGCTCACCCCCGATAGGTGTCACACGGGTAGGAACACACTTCGGGTTTGTGAGACACTGAACTGGTACCCCGGCGTGGCGCAACTGTGACCTTAACATCAGGGGCGTGGTTTCCTATCTCTTTGTGCATGCCTTGGCACCCACAAAGTTGCATTGGGCACCCACAATACCCTCTGGGAACCCATAATACAAAATCAACTGTATGTAAAATATATATTAAGTCTTCATATAATTTTTAATGAAAACAAAGACCCTGAGCAACCAGAACAATCAGTTACAGGCCAATGTTCCACCTATTATTGAATAATAATCATGATTTGATGTATACAAAATATCATAACTTATTATAAGACATATTATCATCAAATGAGTCACAGTCAACACACACATATACAATATTTAGCTCTTGCCAATCAGCATTCGTTGAAATTAAAAGTTTGCAAAGCATGTGGTGGTGCACACGACTGTAAGTATGATGGTAAATTGCACTGGACTGGTAAGTACTAGCAACAAACCTTTACAGTGGTTTGATACTGGCTCAACAATCAAACTTGGAAACTCAGCAAAAAACATAACACATTTCCTAGAAACTATTATTAAAATGCTTTACCTAGCTCAACACCAGCACCATCAGCTTTATGTTTACATTTGACTGTCTTTATCACAACTTTAGAGACTAGAGACGAAACCTCTAGGTATCTAGACGTAACTATGACGTCATAGGTATAACAGTCCAAATGATCATAGACTCGTGCTGTTTGTTAAAAATAAATACAATACAAAAATACAAGAGATAACCGGAAAAAACCATCAATTATTTTAACCCTATTCCCTGCGGGGGTAGATTCTGCCCCCCCCCCCCGGTAGTTTTTCACTTGCCCCTTATAAACCGTTAGGCCTAGCGTCCTGAAACTTTGTGACTTTTCCCAGAATTGAATGGCGCGTGTTGTGGCAAAATTTTGAAGAAGAAAACGGTCCAGCAGAGGCGGTTCCAGGCTCCTGTTTTGGGGAGGGTGTTACAAATGCGGTTTTGCGGCGCATACTTACTTCGTGCAGTGCAATAAATGCAGTGCAATAAATACGTCAGAAACCTTTTCAATGCAATATGCATCATAGATACTGGGATTGTACATATTTTTGGGGCAGAGGCGCACTCAGGATAAAAAACGGGAGGCGATACCCACCCTCAAATTAAGTCCAACTTCAAATTAGTAAGATGATATAAGCGTTACGCGCATGGTGCCCCCCCCCCCCCTCCCCATGTTTTTTTCTCTCCTGGATCCGCCTATGCGCAATATATAAAATGTAACAAACTACAGCATATAATGCCCACATGTGACGTTCATGACGTCCCAAACAATCACGAACAGCACATATTTGTTTTCAGAAAATCCCCCATTTTACATTCCCTGAATACGCCAATGATTTTTTTTTGTCTTTTGATATATTAAAGAGCAGTACATTTGAAGCTCAAAAAGTTTGGGGCATGAAAATCGGTCGAGCCACATGGCTGCAATGACCTTTCAAAAAACACCCAAAATTTTCGATTTTTTGCCCCCTGGCCCCCATTTTTGAACAAAACAAAGATTTCGGGGTCCAAAAAGAGAGATCTTGTCATGACGCATCGAATGGCGCTTTCCCCATTGAAATCGACCGAGCGGTTCTCGAGATCTCTGGGGGGGGGGGGAGAATCTGTCCCCCCGCAGGTTAACGTAATTCTGGCCGCCAGCAGGGTTAACCGGCCCGATTTAGGTATTTATTTTAATCATAAAATGTATTTATATAGCCAGCTAATTTATATTTTAATATTTTGCTATCTCGTTTTAGAAAAAGGCCGGGCCCCTGCGGGAAACGAACCCGCTTCACTCACTTAGTAATCAGAGAAGCTACGCACTACACCACCGGGGCGCAGTGTTTAAATTTTCGTAAAAATGGGTGGAAAATACCACCCATCAACAATTGTTTTCTCATCTTTAAATTATTGTTTTATTTTTTTCTCATGTCATTTTTCTCGTGAATCATTGTTATTTTTGTGTTGGTTAAATGTTCTGCCTGAGTTTCAAAGCACGACTTCTTTGACCTAGAAAACAACTTTGTTTCAGAAGATCCTGTCCAAATCCTCAAGCAAGCTATCCATCAATCACCATCCTGGATCCTGCATCACACAGAACTAAAGATAAACATCATACAAATGACCATGCTGAACCATGCACATGCCCTGTCAATGACAATGACCCCTATATATGGCCTTGCAATGACCACATCTCTGAATTGATGATGATTGGTGTTTAAGGGCGCTCCGACAACGAAGGTAGAGATGATGGCGCCCATCATCTCTGAATTTCAAAATGACAAGCTGATAAGCTGAGAAAGTGGGATTGGCTAGCAAAGTGGCTGTCAGTCAATCAGCGGCGGCACTAGCCTAAACCCCATTTTGCAAATGATAAATTAAATTGCTTAAAACGGCTAAGTTTTGGGGAAAATGACCTTAGTATTTTCAACATTTCAATAACGGCCAAAGATAATGGATATCTCAGTTCGAAACCAATACAAAGGTGAAACATTCCATTAAGTGCTACTGTGGATATGATGCTGTAAATACTATGAGGTATTTAGGTACTATGAAGGTCAGAAGGCCTATAATAACATGATGCAGAAGGAATTGGACTGATATCACTCGTATCCTCGGAATAGGAAGCATTTGAATATTTCCACATTTACTTATAATGGGGAGGTCACAAAATTGGCCCGACCTTAGGTCACTGATATAACAATTTCGAGATAAACAAAAATTGTATGTACCTATGACCTTATGAAATCTTGAAAGTTTGAAACCGATCGGCCAAAACCTGTGGCAATTTCAATTATCATTTGTACGACCGCAAACTTGTTTAGAGGTGGGGTCAAGTAACCTGGCCTGGTGACTTGACCTGAAGATGACCAGAGGTCAAGAATTTCACACAATGTGGGTAATTGATGCCCGAACGAACACCTGTGCCAAACACGGCGGCGCGCACCTTAGGGGGTCTAAACGCCCCCCCCCCCCCCGGCACGGCGCAGGATAAACTAGATCAGGTGCCTCAGGAATGTGGTACTTCACGGATGGTACCAACGCAATACAAACACCCTCGTGAAAACGGTTAGTGGCTACAAACCGGTGGCTTTAGATACCGTTGCATTCAGCAAGTTGACTATAGTGGGTTATAGATGAATAGTGTGTTTCATGAGGATGACAAATATGGCCGAGTCGCAGCTTTGTAAGCACGAATGTCTCTGTTCAATATGCATGTATGGATATGTGTAACTAACGCATGGGTTTGGAAAACAAACTAATCCCGTGACAAAAAAGGGTATACTATTTTTGTTTTCGATTTCACGTGGGCTAAAAGATAATAGATACTGTAGATAAATATGTAGGCATTAGTGACTATTGTTTTTGCTGTACATCTGAGACCTCTGGGAACACGGAACTTGTTTAATTGCAGCTAGTGCCAAAATTGTATAAAATTGTAAACAGATCATAATAGATCACGTATCTCCGAATCTATACGCCCTTCAAAATCCGAAATGGTCTCACGATTTGCCGCGTTCATGACTGGTACTGTCAAAAACAAAAACAAATCCCTGGGAACAAAAAAAAAGGAAAGTCAGGGAACGCAAATGCTTACCATTTAGCCTCTATAACTCCGATTAATTTCAAGTAAATGGGTTCACACTGCACATAACCATGTTTTCAAAGTTTCTAAACCTGAATATTGGCATTATTTTTTATTTAAAATTTTTACAAACCAAAATTTTGCAAATTCATTCCATTTTTTTAAAACATTTGTGGGGGAAAACAAATATTTTGGGGTATTTTGTATATCATAAATGGATTGCTGACAAGTCTAGTTCCGATGTCATTTTTTTCATCAGAATATTGAACCCGAAATTGTTGCCAAAAATGGCACAGAAATGGGTCCAGTAGCTTGAACGTTGTCATATGACAAGAAGAGGGTTGTTCCTCTGTCACTATCCTGCATTCTTGATAAGATGTACCATGCCATATCCTGTTGGTAGCATATCATGTTCAAAATGATACGGAACATATTGCTTAGCTTTGACATTCTGCTGCGCCTTTGATAAGTTTATGTTAGGGGGTTTGTTTTTAGTAGCTATCCTTACCGTGGTCAGGCGAGGAAGAAGTAGCAGCGCTGACATCCTCCTCCTTTATCTCCACCGACATGGTGAGACCGGGCGTGGCACTTGCTGGATCATCTGTAAACAGCCAACCTATATATAAGCTAGCCAACAGCAATGTAACGCTTAACCCTCGCCCTACGGGAGCTTTTTTCACCTTCGCCCTACGGGGGGGCCTGACAGCCCCCCCTGTTAACTTCTAAACCAAGCAACTTAGAGCA
Source organism: Chirona hameri (assembly GCA_036785665.1). Taxonomy (NCBI): domain Eukaryota; kingdom Metazoa; phylum Arthropoda; class Thecostraca; order Balanomorpha; family Balanidae; genus Chirona; species Chirona hameri. Next base: position 21,229 of record JAXIVJ010016697.1, on the reverse strand, counting down.
ATGCGGTGAGCACCAGCATGTTGCCTGTCATGAGAGGAATCTAACAGTATGCGATTTTTAGGTTGCAGGTCAACGGATGACCTTCCAGGTCAAGTGAATGACCTCGGATTTACCACGTCCAGAACAGCGATTTTGCTCTTCAGAAAACCTCAAAATTAGAAATTGATAAATGTAAATAAAAAGGCATGTTCCTAGACCAGTTTTGGCTCAGAGATACAGAAAATGTAATTATTTGTTGGTATCTTGTCAAAAAAAAGTCAAAAAAAAGTTATTAAAAAATGACGTCATCAGCTTCATACACTTAGGGAGCCATCACTCAGTCAGAAATGAAGATATTGCTTTCAAATTTGGTATGAGTATTGTCCATACTCAGTTATCCAACATATATTCCGGTTTTTCTAATATCTTTGAAAATTTTGATTTTGTGGGGATTAAAAAAAACAGTTTCTTTTTTTATTTTAGGGGTCAAAAACACAAAATTTTCAAACCTGAGATTACCATTTTAAAGAAAATGCCATTTTGTGTCTTTGGTGAATTGCGGTTGCAAATTGCTTTAAAACTCTATTTTCTACGATGTTTCAAATATTTATATTTTTACCAACATGACGTCATCAAAACGTCATTATTTCCCAAATTCCTCAACCAATTTAAAATATTTTTTTAAGGCCTACGCATAATTCCTGTAAACTCAGCTACCCAACATATCAGCAATATGCACCGCATGTGTAAAAAGTTATTCAAGAAAAACCTCAAGGGGGGGGGGGGGCTGTCAGCCCCCCCCCCACACCCCGTAGGGCGAGGGTTAATGCTTAAAGGGAATGTTTTACCTTTCTGAAAGTTGTCAAATATACGCTGGTTGTAGTCTAAAATATGAAGTAAGTGCTGCTGAAAATGATGGTGATATTTCTTTATCTCGAAAAGTCACTAGCTTTATACAAATTAAGGTTTTAAATTTGGGAGGATGACAGCTATAGACCGCCACTGATTGGCTGACAAAGTGGCTGTTAGCCAATCACCGGCGGCACTAGCCTAGACCCCATTTTGCAAATGAGAAATCAAATTGCTTAAAAACGGCTAAGTTTTTTTTGGGGGAAAATGACCTTAGTATTTTCGTCATTTCAATAACAGCCAAAGATAATGGCTACCTCAGTTCAAAACCAATACAAAGGTGAAACATTCCATTTAAATGAAATAGTGCACCTTCAACATTAGTTTTACACTTAGATAGCAGTTGTGTAGCCCGTGTTGGGAACCCCTATCTGCAAGTTTTCTTGAATAAAAGACTCCAGCCGAATATATGTGATTTTTTTGACGAAGGAATGCGGTGCTGGCGAAAGAATGTGGTGCTGGATCTAGCCCGGGCAGAGGCTAACCATCAGCCAATCAGCTCGCAGCTGGTCCTAGCAAGCGAACTGCCGGACGCCGGTTGGCACATCTCCAATGCGAGTCTATCCTTACGCAACTACTTTATAATCTGATTAGCTGATCCATTTGTTTTAATTCGCATGACGTCAGGACTCTGACTCAGAGAGTATGGCATATAGTTTTGATAAATAATAATCATTTACGGCCTTCTGTCCTGAATCGGCGCTATATAAGGCCATTGTAGACAATATATTTTGTTGTATTAAAATAGTATTAACAAATATAATCAAGTCGTGTTTGGAAAACATTTTCCGATGTGAACTGTAACCTTTAAAAAAGAATAAGTCACCCTGAAAGTTGTCTTGAAATTTGGCTATACGGGATATTTTTAGCAGAAAAAAACGAATATGGCATTTGTTTGGACGATAGATTGCACGTCGACGATACGACGATAGATTTACCTAAGTAGATTTATTATTCTTATATTATATATATTATATTATTATATATAGATATATTAAGTATATAGATTTACCCAACCTAAGTGTATACGTCGAAAAATAGGCATGCTTCTCATTTCTCCTTCATGGCATACAAAACTTAATGACAATTATGACGTCATGCATATGGTAGCTTGGATATGGAAACTATTGCACACAATAACGACGGACTTTAGGCATATATACGCAGGCTGCTTGTAACGTAAACAACCGTTGTGAGGACCCGGAGCAAGCTTGTGCCCCGATCGGGGCACAAAACAGCGTCTTCTAAAAGGGGCCCACTAGTCCTGTCAAAATTACTTAGCGTAGGGAGACATTTTTTCACACAACCCATTTTTCGATCTGCTCTACAAATCTGCAATCTCAATTCAAACCCCATGTCAAAGGTGAACTATTCCCTTTAAAGGGACATTCCCACCTTAACACTAGTTTTGAGTTGAGATAGCTAAGTTAGTGGCCATAGAGCGAAACTTAGGGGGTAACATTGAAAACAAACACAGTTATCTGGTCTAAGAGAAATTCAATTGTGATTTTAAAATTTGGGCCTTATTTGGGCCTTTTTGGGCCCACCCTTATATGGAGTTTTGTACCGATGACGTCAGCTCTCGTTATGGCCGGGTGTACTTGTTTAGAAAGAAACTTTGATTTTCTATGATCGCGAATCGCGATGTTTGATTGTTGATTGATGTGTTACGCCGTGCCATCAACATTTGACCAGTTGTAATCTTTTTAAGTCAATCATTTCCATTTAAGAGCAATCAGGTATGCATCGAATGCCCTATGTTGTGTGTGGCGAATCAAATATTTATACTACGGTGTACAGGTGAGCATGGGTGGAGCTTCCCAGAAAACGTTGGTGGGGCAAAATGCCATATTGGCCGGATGTTTTACATTATTGAGGTGAAAAATTGCCATATTAATGCCAGGAAACCTTCAAATCTGACAAAAGTTGGTGGGGCATAACACAAAGTTGGTGGGGCAGTGGCCACACCATGTGAATAGGAAACTCCATCTGTGCAGGTGAGTCGTCATGCTATTTCATTTACCAACAGCCAACGGCCCAACAGATTCCTATTTTCCTATCAACGTATTCACTAATTATGCTGTGATTATCGTTTCAAATATCACAAGAGCATAAGCCAGACAAAAAGTAATTTGTTTAACATTAGGATAAATCATTTGGGTAATCAGACGCCTATGACGGATACCTTTGCACAACATTGAGTGGGAAAATGTGCCACATGCCATTATTTTAAGATTGAAAAGAAGGGTTTGACACATTAAAAAATAAAAGGAGGAAATTGTACTTTTCTGTTACCCTGAGGAGGATTTCAAAACACATTTCACCAAATAAAAGTTGCTTATATTGTATATAAAATGCTGAAACATGCCAATTTTCTGCATTTTTTTCTTCACATTTGGCAGGGCTATGCCCACTGGTATTCCACTGCAACTGTATCCGCCAGTGGTGTTCTATCAATATGTTTGCTAGTGATGATGTTCATTGTTCAGTGAGCAAAATTATAAATTTGGAAATGTAAGGTTTTTTGACCAAAAATGATACAGGTAGGTAATCTTCGACTAAGGCAGGTACCTGTCAGTGCGGAGTGTAATTCACAGTATGGCAGCATATGGTAACATCATAAAAGCAGCTGCATTGTGCACCACGGCAAAATTTCCATATTTCTGCTGAAGAAGCCGTTAAACCTAACCAGGGTGTGTCAGGAAACAATTATAATAACATAATCAAACTGACCTAACCTTTACGGCAATTACGGTTGCAGGGACCAACATTTGAACAATCCGCTCACTGCGCTGCAGTCCTACTGGGATCTGTTGCCCCCAGACCCCCAGACCATCTTGTAGACAAAACCTAACCCTACAGCGATAATAAGTTGTCTGATGTATTAATGCAACCTAACCTAACCTAACCTATTTATAATAATAAAGGCTTCATCAGAAGACATGGAAATGCTGCCCTGGTGCACAATGCCTCTGTTTTTCTGATGTTACCCTGTGATGCTGTGACGTCATACTGTACATAACATGGTGCACTGACAGAAAGTGTGTTACCCTGTGTCTTACCCCATGTGACATGCCGCTGCATCAGCTGACCCCGTGTGACCTGTGTCTGTGTCTGACCCCGTGTGACCTGCCACTGTCTGACCCTGTGTGACCTACCACTGTGTCTGAACCTGTGTGACCTGCCATTGCGTCTTACCCCGTGTGACCTGCCACTGTATCTGACCCTGTGTGACCTGCCACTGCGTCTGACCCTGTGTGACCTGACACTGTGTCTGACCCTGTGACTTGCCATTGCGTCTTACCCTGTGTGACCTGCCACTGTGTCTGACCCTGTGTGACCTGCCACTGTGTCTGACCCTGTGTGACCTGTCACTGTGTCTGACCCTGTGTGACCTACCACTGTGTCTGACCCTGTGTGACCTGCCACTGTCTGACACTGTGTGACCTGCCACTGTCTGACCCTGTGTGGCCTACCACTGTCTGACCCTGTGTGACCTGCCACTGTGTCTGACCCTGTGACTTGCCATTGCGTCTTACCCTGTGTGACCTGCCACTGCGTCTTACCCAGTGTGACCTGCTGCTGTGTCTGACCAGTGTGACCTGCCGCTGTGTCTGACCCGTGCGACCTGCTGCTGTGTCTGACCCATGTGACGTGCCGCTGTGTCTGACCTGTGTTACCTGCTGTGTCTGACCCGTGTGACCTGTTGCTGTGTCTGACCTGTGTGACCTGCTGCTGTGTCTGACCCCTGTGACCTGCTGCTGTGTCTGACCCCTGTGACCTGCTGCTGTGTCTGACCCTGGTTGTTGTACGCTGGTTGTTGTACTGTATGTTGGTGTGGTCGTGCCATGACCCGAGCCCCCCCCCCCCCCCCCCATGAGCTGACCGCCCATTTACCCACAGGCAGTGAAGAAACGTCTGCCCCAGTCCGAGTCGGAGCCGAGCTCAGCGGCCAAGCGTCCCTCGGAGGAGGCAGGCAGAGCTGGCCAGCTGACCGAGCGCAACAAGGTGGCCGCCCGCTTCCGGCCGGCCTATTTCCCTTCCCTTCACCTGCATTTTTGCCTGAAGCAGATCGTTCTCATTTAAATAATCTGGATGGCTGTGTTGTACGGTACCTTTTTTTATTTTGCTCGGTAAAGGCTGAATAGGGACACTGTCGTGTGGTTTTGGTAACCAAAGGATGCATTTTGTCGCATTATTCGTGAAGGAAGCACATTTCGGTTTGATAATAGTTGATCAGGTTGTTGCATCTGACTAGTCAAGGGTGGGCACAATGTCGTGTATGATACTGTTAACTGTTTCCTGCACTGCGATACGAAAATAAATGTAGAAAGCATTACACTGTCTGCGAAATAAAATCATCAAGAATAGAAATCGAAATATCAAACGGAAGATTTCGTGATCAGTGTCCTAAGTATGCTGTATGGTCTGTACTCCGTACACAAATTTTCAGCGAAATCGAGATACACGGCGGACCTTCGTATGTATGACCGTCCGTATTTCGTAAGATACGAAAATCCAAGACCAAAAACATTGGATTCGTGATCAGCGCATCGGATATGGTTTGTGGACCAATTTTCAGCGAAATCGAGATACCCGGCGGACCTACGTATGCATAGGCGTAGGAACAGGGGGGGTGGGCAGCCGCCCCCCCCCCCCCCCCAACATTTTGGATTTTACCATTACGCCTATGGGCGTTGCATGGAAAGAATCGACTTCAGAATGCCTCCGGACCCCCTCCCAACTTGAACATAGTTCCTACGTCCCTGTTCGTATGTATGTATGACCGTCCGCATTTCGTAAGGTACGAAACAATCCCAGATCAAAAACATTGGATTCGGGATCAGCGTATCGGATATGGTCAGTGTATCAATTTTCAGCGAAATCGAGATGCCTCAAATATCAAACTACATTTCGAATAAATCTGCTCCTAGTTTGACGGTGGTGTACGAAGACGCATACGTTTCAATGGTTGGTTTTTGTATTCAAAGCGCCAGAATTGTCTCGAAAAAATGTGCCATATTTTGGCAGCGTAAAGGATTTCTATATAGCTCTCTAGAGCTCAATATGACGTTATCATACCAAATTTAAACAACTTAATTTTTATCAAGTTAAGTGTCGTTTTCGAGAAAAAACATATCACCATCGTTTTCAGCAGCACTTACTTCCTATTTTCGGGTACAACCGGCGTATATTTGACAACTTTCAGAAAGGTGGCAATGTCCCTTTAACGCACGCCGTGTTGGGGGAGGGGAGACACCCCTAAAGGTTTTCATAGGGAATAGCGGGGAAAATGGCGGCGCGCTGTTTTTGGCACAGCTTGTCGTGCATCTATTGTCCACAATGAGACATTTCTTACCTGGGGTCATCTCAGGGCAGGTCACCATATAAGTTAACCCGGCACTGACAGGGGCGCCACGAACGCCATTGACCGGGGCGGGTGGGGCAAATATTGCCTCCTCGTTATCTCCGGAACCAATGATCGTAGCGAGACGCACATGGAGGCATATTCGAAAGCTCTCAATGATACAAATCTAAAGCATACTTGAAATTTCGGAATTGAGGTCACATTTCAGGAACATTTGTCGTAGGTCAAATGTCAAAATCGAGACATTTTAGTTTGTGGGCCATACTTTCCATCCTAAGCATTTGATTGCGACCATGATCACCCAAAGTGCTCCCAAAGGATAAAAACACATCCCGCATGAGCTAAAGTGAGATTGTTGGCAAATGTCAAGGTCAGGTCACAAAAGGTCACTATGCGTAGAAGATCTACGAAAGTCATGCGACACATGTTGTATGGGTTATTTTACACACAACAAAAATCGATAGTGATGTCATTTTAACATCTGACCTAATTTAACCCGCGCCCCGCTGGGGGGGGGGGCGAAATTTTACCCCCTCCCGGATTTTCCCAATAACTTGAAACCCATGAGCGATAGCGACACCAAACTTTCAGTACCTTATCCTGCATCAATTTTACGTCTTCTCACAAAATTTGATTGATATTGATGTAGTACTTTGGAAGATAATGACGTTTTAATGACGTCATGTCATGCCATTTTTGGTGGAAACACGACAAATGTTTGCAAATTCGTAGACAATCGAGTTTTGATGCAAATTTCAAATAAAGAAGTCAAAAGAAAGGAAATGAGATTGTCTTAAAAATGGCTATCTCGGATTTGTAAAATTCCGTGTTTTTGACCCTCCCCCCCCATTTTTTTTTGGGGGGGGGTGAGATTTCCGCAAAATCATTGTTTTCTAAACTTATTTAAAAACGGAATATGTTTAGAGAACCAAGTATGGACGATACTCAAACCAAATTTTAAAGACATCTATTTTTTACTGACTTATGGCTCACTAAGTATGAGTAACTCATGACGTCATTTTTTTAAGTTACGTTTTTTTGCTTTCATTAACCAGATACAGACAAATACATACATACCACTGCTGTATTTCTGAGACAACGCTGGTCTAGAAACATACCTTTTATATTTAGAGTAATCCATTTCAATCCATTTCAATCCATTTGTTGTCCTTATTATGACCTGACCTTGGTCTGAGGCAGGGCGTATTTTAAGGGAAAACCACTGGGGGCACAATATATGATCCAAACATAGCACACAAAGGCAAAAAGACGTAAGCATGACACTGATGGAAAACGACAGTTAAAGGGAAATAATGACCCTTTTCCACAAAAATGGAGTTAGCACTTGAAATCGCCAGACGAGACCAAAATATATTGTAAATTCATCACATTTTGCATGAAAACTTCCCTACCGAAAGATATTTCAAGTTAAAGTTGATAAGCGTTCCACACTTCTAACGACCGGTACTTGCAAGTACTTTTGGTCCTCATCGAACTGTGGGCTTTTCCCGTATTGTTTTTTTACGCAATGGAGTGGAAAATATATTGTGCTTTCTGCTTGTTGTGATTATATGCCCGGCGATCTTCTAAAACTAACAGCGATTTGAAAAAGTGGCAATAAAATCGGAAGCTCATCGATGCACATCAAAGGCGGCATAGTTAGTGGTTGAGACCCTCAATTTTTGAAAATCGATTCATTTGTTTTCAACATTAGGAGTATTGTATAATTTGGCTGTGGCTGTATATAACACTATGCTTTATATTATCATGAAAAATAATAATTTTTCCCCAAAAAACTAACAAACAATAACACAAAACTGGCAATTAAATCGGAAGCTCATCGATGCACATCGACGGCGACCTATTTAGCGTCGGCGATTTGTTTACAAAGTCATTGTCATGCTTCTCGGCGCACTTAACCATTGTGGCGAGTTGTTCCTGATTAGTATACCCAAGTCCCGTAGCAGGCTTTGTTAATGACGTCACTGGTGCGATTCTTGTGTAGCATTTCAAAATATATCTGATTTTGAGTTGAAAGCTAATTAAAGACGTATTCAAATGATTGTTTTTAAGTTTGAATGTGCTTGTTAATCATTATTAAAGGTATTTTATCACTGTATTTCATAGTAGTTGACACTTCAGAAACTTGTGACGTAATAATATTGTATCCAATATGCATTTCCCTCACCTTTTGCTATTGTGGCGCAGTGCCGTGTGCTTTGCGAACACCAGCTTGCCTGGGGTTCAATTCATTCCGCCCTTATTGTATTCGAGTTGGTATAGTTTGCATGTTGTTGTTATTCATGACTTATACTGATAGTCAGTCATGCATCACGGATGCTTCACGGATTGCTTCACGGATCAGAGCGCTGCTCGAACGCACGCTAGTAGCGCTAGTAGCGCTTTCGTTCTCCATGGCAACCAGGCGTGAGCCAATGAAAAGCCAGAACGTATTCCCTTTCTGGCTTTTGATTGGCTGACGCCTCGTTGCCATGGAGAACGAAAGCGCTACTAGCGTGAGCAGCGCTCAGTTTGATCAGAAACGTCACAGAGTCTCCAAAAATGCCGCACTCGATGTAAACAATGGTAGGGAAGGACGAATTTGGTAATGACATTCATGAAGTACACAAGGTACTTGTTTTGTATTTTTTCCAAACTTACAACTTTTAATTTGGCAATAATGTTATTTAATTCTTAAATTTAAATAAAATAATTTTAAAACCATAACGGTAGCCTAATAAATTGTTGCTAACAAAATCAAAAGGTCATTATTTCCCTTTAACTGAGTTTTTGTTTTGCCCAACAACTCACCATATGCCAAGGTCAGGTCACAAAAGGTCACTATGCGTAGAAGATCTACGAAAATCATGCGACACATGTTGTATGGGTTATTTTACACGTAAAATTCTGGTCTTCAATGTTTACCATATAGGTGTAGTAAACATTTCATGTTGTATTGCTACAATGCACTCCAATGTCCAAAGTCATATTGTGTATACTGCAGTCCGCAATATTGTTTCCAATGTCATGCTTTGATTGAATAGGAACTACGTCTTCAATAATCAACGGTGTATCCAGTGAGCCAATCGAGCCGGAGCCCCACAACGACTGGAAAGGGCCGAAAATTAACCTTTCCTGATTAAAAACCAAGTATTTTCACAAACCCACGTTTATACTTAAAAATGGCACGAAATAAAATGTTACGTATTGCTCAATTTATACGCATGGTTGTGGTAATTTGATCCATCTCGTGGGGCAGGTTGGGCACGTTGGGCATGCAAAGCATGAAGAGACCGAAGAAACTCAAGGTTGATTACTCTAATTCCTTAGGTATACACTATACAGTATACATCCATACAATGGCATCGCCAGGATTTTTAGGTTGGGAGGGGGGGGGGGGAAATCTGTGCGGCAGACGTCAACACGCGCAACAACACATCCTGCCCCTTACGTTTTCGGAAATAGCGGAAAACGATGGCATTTCGCGCCGCCATTAAAAACTGCTTGCCTATCAATTGCCCAAATCCTATTATTTTTTACCTCCCTCAGGTCTCCTCAGGTCAGGTCACTAGGTCAAGGCTAGTGATCCCGCCTCCAAAAATTGTAAGGTCATGCCGCAGCCAGATTGTTTGACCGATCAGTTGGACACTCCCAGGGTTCAGTCAGGTCATAAATACCTACAATTTTGCTCTTTCGGATGATTTTTATATCGGTGATATCTAAGTTTAAGTCGATTTTGTGACCACCCAATTATAAGTCATTGGAAAGCATGAAAGTGCATTAAATATACAGGAAATTACAAAATGTGACTAATTTTCAATACAAAGATTCATGAGACATTTTGTCCTGCGACATTCACAAGGTAAAATAATAGGGTAAAATAATAGGGTAAAATAATAGGGTAACATAATAGGGTAAAATAATAGGGACACTAATAGGGTTAAAAAGAGACCTGGTACATCGGTATTGGTTCTCCTTTAAAAACACCATACAACTTCGAAAAACCGAAACCTTGCAAAAATGCATTAATAGCAATGGCAGGACGCCACAAAGTGGTCGTTCGCCCCTCTTTTTATTCTCAATAACTTCCGATCTCTTTCAGTGACATCGATCAAATTTCGTAGGCTGGTAACATGATTAATTTGAGAGAAAAAATAACATAAAAAAAGTTACAGGTCAGGTCAGGTCAGGTACCCGAGTTATGACTTCACAACCAAAAGGTTTGTTAGGTTTGGTTAGGATAAGGCCGCTTCGGTCTACTTGGACCATTGCGCAGCCATGAAGGAGAAGGGGTAAAGTGGGTCAAAATGGACGCCGACCGGGCAACCGCCCATGGACAGGCCCTTCCCCGCAGCGCGAAGCTGCGAGGAGAGCCCACGCCATGCAGATGGCCACCACTCCCGGGGGGCAGCTCGAGGCCACCACATGCCCGGTGGCCAGCGACCACCAGACCCGGGGTAACATGGGCGTGACAAAGGATGGAGGACCGGCAGTCGGGAGGATCAAAAGGGATCTGACAACCAAAAGTTTGCGCTACGGTTTTTGAACTGATAGATGCCGTCGTACATTCATTATTATCATCATTTGGCGTTAACAATGGATCATAACGGTCATCAGTGGCGGATGCAGAGGGGGTGGGGCATTCCTCCACCCCCCCCCCCCCTTGAGCATTGAAGGGGCCCAATAGCCCAAGGGGCCGCATATCCAATCGAAGTGACCCGAAACGAATTTCACACCGTTTTAAAATAAAACGCAAGTAAATTTGCCCCCTCTAACCTCTAGAGGGCCCATTCTGGCCTCCAGAGAGCCCACTCTGGTCTCCGTAGGAGCTACTTCGGCCTCCAGAGGGTCCACTCTGACCGCCGGAGGGCCCATTCTGACTTGAAGAGGGCCCATTCTGGTTTGTAGAGGCCCATTTTAACATGTGAAATGCATATTTTGAACTAAAAGGGTCCATTCTGGCCAACATTTGTCTTCAGGGTCAAATGGGCCCACCAAGGCATGAGGGGGCACACTAAGGCCTGAGGAAGTCTACCAATGCCTGGGGGACCAATTTGCTACGTGGTCCTCTCCTTGACCGCATACTAGATCCGCCACTGACGGTCATAATATATCTGCTTTGAGCCAGATACAACATGGCTCAGGAAGTCAGAATTGGCCCTCAGGAGGTCAGAACTGGCCCACTGGATGCCAGAGTGAGACCTCTGGAAGGCAAATAGTGGTCCTCTGAAAACCACAAAGGGGTCATCTGGAAGACAGATGGGCATTTTGAAAGGAAAATGGGCACTCCGGAAACCAGATGGACCTCTGGAGGCCAGAGCAGGTCCTCTGGAGGTCAGAGTAGGCCCTCTCGAGGACTGAGTGGGCGTCATTCAGACCAGATGGGCCCTCTGGAACTTAAGAAGCCCTTGGCTGGTCTGGGAGTAACCAGACTCTGATCTGAGGGCCCTAGACTAGGTAAGATGCCCCCTGGTCCCAGCCTGAGGGGTCTCAGGCCGGGGTCTGAGAGAGCCCTCAGACCAGAGTCTGGGCACTCCCAGACCAGCCAAGGGCTCCTTAGATTCCAGAGAACCCATCTGGCCTCCATGAGGCCCACTCTTGCCTCGATGAGGCCCACTCAGAACACTCAGAACACTACAGAACGCATACGCTGTCGACCGGTCAACTCAGTCAGTGTCGTGTCGGTAACGCAAAAGGTGATGGGTCCGAGCCCCATTCTGACCAGATGTTTTCGCAATATTTGGATCGTCGCGGACACAGATATAGGCAGACAAGCAGAAGATCTTCGAACAGTGAGATGACTAGTCACATATTTGACTCAAACAAGACAACGTACCGTCAGCAGACGAGGAAGAAGTGGCAGCGCCGACAACCTCTTCCTTCATGGCTTCCAACGGCATGGTGAGACCAGGCGTGACACTTCCTGGGTCATCTGTAAAGAATCAGTCATGTCTTACGGCCAGACGCTTAACGCCTCCGCTTGACACTGTCTGAGCACAATTATCATATATATATATATATATATATATATATATATATATATATATATATATATATATATATATATATATATATATATAGATAGATAGATAGATAGATAGATAGATAGATAGATAGATAGATAGATAGATAGATAGATAGATAGATAGATAGATAGATAGATAGATAGATAGATAGATAGATAGATAGATAGATAGATAGATAGATAGATAGATAGATAGATAGATAGATAGATAGATAGATAGATAGATAGATAGATAGATAGATAGATAGATAGATAGATAGATAGATAGATAGATAGATAGATAGATAGATAGATAGATAGATAGATAGATAGATAGATAGATAGATAGATAGATAGATAGATAGATAGATAGATAGATAGATAGATAGATAGATAGATAGATAGATAGATAGATAGATAGATAGATAGATAGATAGATAGATAGATAGATAGATAGATAGATAGATAGATAGATAGATAGATAGATAGATAGATAGATAGATAGATAGATAGATAGATAGATAGATAGATAGATAGATAGATAGATAGATAGATAGATAGATAGATAGATAGATAGATAGATAGATAGATAGATAGATAGATAGATAGATAGATAGATAGATAGATAGATAGATAGATAGATAGATAGATAGATAGATAGATAGATAGATAGATAGATAGATAGATAGATAGATAGATAGATAGATAGATAGATAGATAGATAGATAGATAGATAGATAGATAGATAGATAGATAGATAGATAGATAGATAGATAGATAGATAGATAGATAGATAGATAGATAGATAGATAGATAGATAGATAGATAGATAGATAGATAGATAGATAGATAGATAGATAGATAGATAGATAGATAGATAGATAGATAGATAGATAGATAGATAGATAGATAGATAGATAGATAGATAGATAGATAGATAGATAGATAGATAGATAGATAGATAGATAGATAGATAGATAGATAGATAGATAGATAGATAGATAGATAGATAGATAGATAGATAGATAGATAGATAGATAGATAGATAGATAGATAGATAGATAGATAGATAGATAGATAGATAGATAGATAGATAGATAGATAGATAGATAGATAGATAGATAGATAGATAGATAGATAGATAGATAGATAGATAGATAGATAGATAGATAGATAGATAGATAGATAGATAGATAGATAGATAGATAGATAGATAGATAGATAGATAGATAGAATAGATAGATAGATAGATAGATAGATAGATAGATAGATAGATAGATAGATAGATATATATATATATATATATATATATATATATATATATATATATATATATATATATATATATATATATATATATATATATATATATATATATATATATATATATATATATATATATATATATATATATATATATATATATATATATATATATATATATATATATATATATATATATATATATA
>JAXIVJ010016697.1:0-2500 GCA_036785665.1 Chirona hameri | reverse complement strand
AGATATGTAGATATGTAGATATGTAGATATGTAGATATGTAGATATGTAGATATGTAGATATGTAGATATGTAGATATGTAGATATGTAGATATGTAGATATGTAGATATGTAGATATGTAGATATGTAGATATGTAGATATGTAGATATGTAGATATGTAGATATGTAGATATGTAGATATGTAGATATGTAGATATGTAGATATGTAGATATGTAGATATGTAGATATGTAGATATGTAGATATGTAGATATGTAGATATGTAGATATGTAGATATGTAGATATGTAGATATGTAGATATGTAGATATGTAGATATGTAGATATGTAGATATGTAGATATGTAGATATGTAGATATGTAGATATGTAGATATGTAGATATGTAGATATGTAGATATGTAGATATGTAGATATGTAGATATGTAGATATGTAGATATGTAGATATGTAGATATGTAGATATGTAGATATGTAGATATGTAGATATGTAGATATGTAGATATGTAGATACTGTAGATACATAGATACATAGATACATAGATACATAGATACATAGATACATAGATACATAGATACATAGATACATAGATACATAGATACATAGATACATAGATACATAGATACATAGATACATAGATACATAGATACATAGATACATAGATACATAGATACATAGATACATAGATACATAGATACATAGATACATAGATACATAGATACATAGATACATAGATACATAGATACATAGATACATAGATACATAGATACATAGATACATAGATACATAGATACATAGATACATAGATACATAGATACATAGATACATAGATACATAGATACATAGATACATAGATACATAGATACATAGATACATAGATACATAGATACATAGATACATAGATACATAGATACATAGATACATAGATACATAGATACATAGATACATAGATACATAGATACATAGATACATAGATACATAGATACATAGATACATAGATACATAGATACATAGATACATAGATACATAGATACATAGATACATAGATACATAGATACATAGATACATAGATACATAGATACATAGATACATAGATACATAGATACATAGATACATAGATACATAGATACATAGATACATAGATACATAGATACATAGATACATAGATACATAGATACATAGATACATAGATACATAGATACATAGATACATAGATACATAGATACATAGATACATAGATACATAGATACATAGATACATAGATACATAGATACATAGATACATAGATACATAGATACATAGATACATAGATACATAGATACATAGATACATAGATACATAGATACATAGATACATAGATACATAGATACATAGATACATAGATACATAGATACATAGATACATAGATACATAGATACATAGATACATAGATACATAGATACATAGATACATAGATACATAGATACATAGATACATAGATACATAGATACATAGATACATAGATACATAGATACATAGATACATAGATACATAGATACATAGATACATAGATACATAGATACATAGATACATAGATACATAGATACATAGATACATAGATACATAGATACATAGATACATAGATACATAGATACATAGATACATAGATACATAGATACATAGATACATAGATACATAGATACATAGATACATAGATACATAGATACATAGATACATAGATACATAGATACATAGATACATAGATACATAGATACATAGATACATAGATACATAGATACATAGATACATAGATACATAGATACATAGATACATAGATACATAGATACATAGATACATAGATACATAGATACATAGATACATAGATACATAGATACATAGATACATAGATACATAGATACATAGATACATAGATACATAGATACATAGATACATAGATACATAGATACATAGATACATAGATACATAGATACATAGATACATAGATACATAGATACATAGATACATAGATACATAGATACATAGATACATAGATACATAGATACATAGATACATAGATACATAGATACATAGATACATAGATACATAGATACATAGATACATAGATACATAGATACATAGATACATAGATACATAGATACATAGATACATAGATACATAGATACATAGATACATAGATACATAGATACATAGATACATAGATACATAGATACATAGATACATAGATACATAGATACATAGATACATAGATACATAGATACATAGATACATAGATACATAGATACATAGATACATAGATACATAGATACATAGATACATAGATACATAGATACATAGATACATAGATACATAGATACATAGATACATAGATACATAGATACATAGATACATAGATACATAGATACATAGATACATAGATACATAGATACATAGATACATAGATACATATATACATATATACATATATACATATATACATATATACATATATACATATATACATATA
>JAXIVJ010016696.1:7500-28167 GCA_036785665.1 Chirona hameri | reverse complement strand
AGAGCCGGAGAGCCGGAGAGCCGGAGAGCCGAGAGCCGGAGAGCCGGAGAGCCGGAGAGCCGGAGAGCCGGAGAGCCGGAGAGCCGGAGAGCCGGAGAGCCGGAGAGCGGAGAGCCGGAGAGCCGGAGAGCCGGAGAGCCGGAGAGCCGGAGAGCCGGAGAGCCGGAGAGCCGGAGAGCCGGAGAGCCGGACCGGAGACCGGAGAGCCGGAGAGCCGGAGAGCCGGAGAGCCGGAGAGCCGGAGAGCCGGAGAGCCGGAGAGCCGGAGAGCCGGAGAGCCGAGAGCCGGAGAGCCGGAGAGCCGGAGAGCCGGAGAGCCGGAGAGCCGGAGAGCCGGAGAGCCGGAGAGCCGGAGAGCCGGAGAGCCGGAGAGCGGAGAGCCGGAGAGCGGAGAGCCGGAGAGCCGGAGAGCCGGAGAGCCGGAGAGCCGGAGAGCCGGAGAGCCGGAGAGCCGCCGTGCCGCCGTGCCGCCGTGCCGCCGTGCCGCCGTGCCGCCGGGGCCGGCTCTCCGGCTCTCCGGCTCTCCGGCGGCAGCCGGGCAGCCGGGCAGCCGGGCAGAGACCGCATTGCTACCCTGGATAAGCCGCCTCTGCATCTGTATAACATGGCTAGTACAACCCCCCCCCCCCCCCACAAGGCTGGCGTGGTGTTCGCAATCGGCGCTTCTGACGTATGAGCTTAAGATCGATTTTAGAACTCGTTGCTCATCTTTTTAGATCTTGAATCCTCATAACTGGGACTCCACCCTCCCCACTCGGACCTCGGCCAATGCGCTCACCTGCGTAGACGGGGCGGAGCAGCGGCTGCGATATCAGCGCAAGTCAGCTGCATTGATTTAACGATGGTAGGACGCAGAGGACGCAACCTATAATCATCTTTTAACCCAATTAACAAGAAAGAACCCATTACGGTCTTCCGTCGCTGATATGAGATTACATAACTTTGTAATTAGACATATGTACAAGAGAAGGTATTTTGAAAATGCCTACGCCCATCGAATTCTGATTGTTCCAAAAAAGTTAGGAACAATTGCAAAAAGTCACTTAACAAAGCTTTATTTATTTTGTAAACGTCGGGCGCTTCTATCTGCCACAACGGAAAAGTGGTTTAATTACCACGGGAGTATATCCATTTATATTTCCTCCCGTCACACACCATTTTGGTCAAGTAAAAGCCTGCCGTGGGACGGCTGACCTCGAGAAATCATCTATATATAATATTCATAGAATTAGGAGACATCTTGGCAGGTCATAAAGTTACGTCAACAACCGCCATTTTGTTCGCGATCTGGAGCGCGGATTCAGCTTGTTTACCCCCAATCTCTATCCCTAGCCTCCCCTCCCCTCTCTGCTATGAGAATGGTACATCAGCAAACGAAACCCTCATAACTCGGTGTTTTGCAATCTGTTTTGCAAATCCCCGTGCCTACACTGATCGGACGGACTCGTTTTCTTCACCTCAGTATTCTCAAACAATGTTAACATGATACCTGCTGAAACAGGCAGTTTTGAAAACATTTTAATACATGTTTACTCCTAAAATCGGTCTTAGCGTTCGCACCATAAAATACGACATCAGCAACTCAAAGTGACAGGTTATCCTAGCTTGATATGAACCAGACCCAGATATGAATCAGATTGGACAAAAAGCCGCAGTTATAAGAGATGAACAATAGGGCCCAGGTCATCATGCATATGATACGTAAAAAATATATTTGTGAAAACTGTTGTGCTAAAAAAATACCTTTTGACATTTGATGAGCTCTGGAGCTTAAACTATTGACCTGAGCTTAAATCTGAGGACACTATCGATTATATTTTTCAAGAGCTTTCCA
Source organism: Chirona hameri (assembly GCA_036785665.1). Lineage (NCBI taxonomy): Eukaryota > Metazoa > Arthropoda > Thecostraca > Balanomorpha > Balanidae > Chirona > Chirona hameri. Next base: position 26,333 of record JAXIVJ010016696.1, on the reverse strand, counting down.
TTGCTTTTTCCGTTTGTTCCTAGCTATCATAGTTCCTGTGATATCTGGGGATTTCTGGAGCGAAGTCCTAAAACTTGAAAATCTGACCCTTGATGACCTCTGGTGACCTCAATATTGACCTGAAAAAAATGCCTGAAATAGTTTCAAAATGAGTTCTGACGAGCTTTCGAACGGTGTTTTCATGTTTAGTCTACGTCCCATAGGAGCCGAGTTATAAGGGGGCGTCGAAACGCCCCCCCCCCCCCCCCCCCCCGGCACGGCGAAGGTGGCGTCGAGCACTGGCACGGCGCGGGTTAAGTACTTTAAGAGATAATGATGTATTGATGAAGTCATGTTGGTGGAAAAACGATAAATGTTTGAAAAATCGCAGAAAACAGAGTTTTGAAGTAAATTGTAAACGCAATTCAGTAAAGATATTGCATTGTCTTTGAAATGGCAATCTCGGATTTGCGAAATTTTGGCTTTTTGACCCCTCAAATAAAAACAAACTGATTGTTTTGAAAAAATCCCCACAAAATAAAAAAAATTCAAAGATGTTAAAAAACGGAATATATGTGAGAGAACTGAGTATGGACAATACCCAAACCAAACGTCAAAGCAATATCTCTATTTTGGATTGAGTGATGTTTCCGTAAGTGTAAGAAACTCATGACGTCATTTTTTAATAACTGTTTTGGACTTTTTTGACCAGATACGAACAAATAACCACCTTTTCTGTATTTCTGAGACAAAACTGGTCTAGGAACATGGCTTTTTATTTACATTTATCAATTTCTCATTTTCAGGTTTTCTGACAGAGCAAAATCGCTGTTCTGGATGTGGTCGATCCGAGGTCATTCACTTGACCTGGAAGGTCACCTGTTGACCCGAAACCTACAAATTGAATACCGTTAGATTCCAAACATGACAGGCAACATGTTGGTTCTTACCGCGTTGATCTATGTTGCTTGGTTTGGAAGTTAACACAAGTCTTTTTAGGACCTTCCCCGTAGGGCCAAGGTGAAAAAACTCCCGTAGGGCGAGGGTTAAAGGTAAAATGCACATCCCGCATGAGCAAAAGGGAGAATTTTGGCAAAGGTCACGATCAAGGTCAGGTTACAAAAGGTAACTATGCGCCAAAAAAAATATACGAAAGCCATGCGACACATGTTCAATGGATTATTTTACACGTATAATTCGATCGTGATGGTCATTTTTACCACCTGGCCTCATTTCAGTGAAGTTAAAACTCGTGTGTAGTGGCGTCACTAAATTCGCTGTATCTCAATTTCTTTTTCTCGGCATAATTGCTTCATTTGTGCACAGAATATGTAAAGTCGGTGGAGAAGAAGGTACTCAAAGTTTCACGTTGATGTCGCTATTGGTTTTTGAGCTATTGCGAAAATACGTCAGGGGAGGTATTTCCCCCTCCCCCCAGTCAATGTCAACCATTAAGTAAGAGTTCCAAGTAAGGCCTCCGGCCCTCTGGAGGATGCAGACCGGCCAACAACGTTGGTTTGAGGGGCCGTCCGACAGAAGTCCAAAGCTCATGAGATTTCGTCTGCTTTTGCATTATGAATTGATTTTTAAAAAAATACTCTCCTTTGTACAAGTTGCCTAGAATTTCTTAAAAATGTGTAAAACCATGACGCTAATAGGCTCCCCTTGGATCCGTTCCTGTTCGACCCCTCCAATCGTTTTCAAAAATTGACACCACTGGGGGGGGGGGCGTTTAACGCCCCCCCCCCCCCCTTAGTCAATGGTGTTCTGCTGAGACCCCAGTCGATGCTGGGTTAAATACACGCACATTTAATAACGAGAGCGATAAAATAAGTAAATCAAACTCAGATAATAATTTTATGGCAAATATCGCTTCAGTTTCGGCGCAGAAAAAACGATTCTGATCAGTGTCTGGCCAATGAACAAGTGCCATTTGGTGGCAATCGGCACAGTGGAAGGATAAGTTTGTTTCCTTTGCCAGGGGCCGGGGTTCAAATCCTTCGACGGGCCTCTGAAAAGTCGACCCGGCCCCCAATACCCCTTGGAACAGGGTGAAAGTTCCAATTATTGCCTTGGTTCGAAGATAATGTAGTGCTTGATCCACAAATGAAATCAAACCAAAGAAGTACTCTCGTATGTCACGACCGGTTGAGGGCCTGAGGTAGCCCTCAGCCAGTTAGAGGGCCTTGGGCCTGAAGAGGCCTCTGGCAGGTCTTGATAGGATTTTAAGCTGGTCTGAAAGAGTCCACGGTCAGCCTGGGGGGTGCCCTCGGTCGGTCTGAGAGGGCAGGCAACCGTACTAAAAAGGCCCTCGGCCGGTCTGAGAGGGTATTGTATACCCTTCTCAGGCGGATATGGACTCCTCCAGGCGGTCAGAGGGGTTCACTGGTCGTCTGAGATACCCCAGGCTGATCTGTGATGATATTTTCCAGATCTGAGAGGGCTTTATGCCCATTAGAGCAGCTCGGATCTGGGAGGGCCCTCGGCCGGTCTGAGAAGCACAGGTCAGATTTGAGAGGGACCCCTCTTAAGTCGGAAGAGGGAGCTACTGCACTCTGAGAGGACCCTCAAATAGTCTGACGGGGCCTTAGCCCGGTCTGAGAATACCCTATGCAGATCTGAGAGGGCACATGACAGGCCTGAGATGGCCCTCTGCCGGTCTGAGAGGGCACCGTGCCGGGCCGAGAGGAGCCTTGTCAGGCCTGATGGAGACCCTTCCAATCGTTTTTGTATTCGTTTTGCAGACGGTCCCTCTTGAGGTTGTATGAGAGCAAAGCATATCGATTGCCGTTCGAACTTCTTGAGAGGGACAGCTGCTCCCCTTGTCCCCTCTTCCATCATCCCCGGGTTCGACCCAGACATTTAACCGTTTGAGCCTAAGAGACAGTGTGTTTCAGACCCATAGCTACAACTATTTCCCCAGCTGTTGACCCAGTTTCCCGAGCCCGGCAGGACCTCGAGAGATTTCCACGCCTTGCTATGGGGGTCAACGAATACCCCCTCGACAAATGGCGCAGCGCCGCAATTAAGGTCCCCAGAAGTCTTCAAAGGTAAAATTTGGCATCTTGTGGACTCTGTCCCAGCGCCTTTGTATCGCTTCGGAAACTAAGATCGCAGGAAATAAACAGAAAAACAATCGATTACTCTTGAAAAAGTGTCCCCCATTTAAAAACACCCCAAATGGTTTAGCTTCATGAAGTCACCAAAAGGCTATGCTGGCTATTTGCTAAGTAACAGCTTTTAGTTAATAGCCGTTTTCACGAAGGATTATTGCGCTGAAAAGTTTCTGAAAGATTCCGAAAGTTTCGAAACATTACACAACTTTCACATGCGATTTTTGACTAGAAATGTCCCTCATAATTTTGTAATATGTTGGTAAGAATAAAATATGTTGACAGAATTGCGGTTTGGTGGTAATAAGCAAGATAAGTATTGATAGAATCTTCCTGAAGCTTCCTGAATCTTCCTAAAACTTTCAGGAAGATTCTATCAATACTTATCTTGCTTATTAGCCGTTTTCACGAAGGATTATTGCGCTGAAAGGTTTCTGAAATATTTTGAAAGTTTTGACAAACTATACAACTTTTACATGTGATTTTTGAGAAATGTCCCTGATAATTTTGTAATATGTTGGTAAGAATAAAATATGACAAAATTGCGGTTTGGTGGTAATAAGCAAGATAAGTATTGATAGAATCTTCCTGAAACTTCCTGAAACTTGCAGAAACTTTCAGGAAGATTCTATCAATACTTGTCTTGCTTATTACCACCAAACCGCACTTTTGTCAACATATTTTATTCTTACCAACATATTACAAAATTATGAGGGGCATCTCTAGCCAAAAATCGCATGTATAAAAAGTTGTGTAGTTTTTCAAAACTTTCAGAATCTTTCAGAAACTTTTCAGCGCAATAATCCTTCGTGAAAACGGCTATTATTATTTTTACATAATTAAGATGACAATGATTTTAACATCATCGTATTTGTCTCATCAAGATGATTTCAGTCACACCAAGCATGACCGGGTTCGGTCAATCAGAACTTTGATTTCAGGTCAAGGTCATGTGATGACCCAGTTGGGTCATATTGCATATTGCAAAACGCGTCTCGACGAGACAAACACAATGCAATGTAAGCCACTTAGAACTTTTTCGATGGTGGGTTTACTCTGGAACTGAAGCCGTGACCTAAAATGACCTTTGGTCAACAACTACAGAGAGGTTGTGCTAAAGATCAGTGATTAGGTGGAAGCAAGAATTGCCACCTTTTTCTCGTCGTTTCCGGAAGAAAAAAAAACTACCTCCTTAAAGATCGGTTTCCTTGCATTACTCAGTTGCATTACTCCCATTACCTCTACGCTGTGTCATGCATACTTTTATAATTAATCATCACCACTTTAACATCACTCTCATTTAGGTGACGTAACTAGGTATATTCAATTAACTAATTAAATTAATGGCAGTTCAATATTCATAAACATTCAATGGACTTGTACGTAAAAACGCGCGTACGTCTACTTAACGTTTGCCTTGATTACAAATCCTTTACCTAGATGATTTGTGATCTTCGCGCCTCGCGCTTGTTTTACCTCGCGCTTGTTTTATATGAGTGACAATAGCAATACTCAAGGCCCTATAACAACAGTTTGGAAGGAGTTTTATTCCAAAATTATACCAAGTTTTGCAATGACATTGTGGTAATTTATCCATACAGTAGTAATTCCAGTCACAATGCCACTCAAACTGGGAAATATGACAGCAACAAAATATTTTTTCTTCACATTATCACTGTTTTTGAGTTATATAGTAGAATATATAAATTATAGCACAGGATTCTTAGTAGAAGAATAGAATGTTTTTTATCACGACTACTTTTGCCAGATGGTACAATTCTGGCGCACCAGGGACAAATAATTACGAGCGAGCGCGAAGCGCTCTCTCGTAAATTCTTCTTTATACCGACCCGGCCCGTGGCGACGCTTTTGAGAAGCTAATATCTCTGCAACCGCACGTCCGATTGACAAGCGGGGTTCTTTGCTGAGTAACCCCATCCAACCCAACCTGTTTGACACCGGTGCCGACTCATGTGGGTCACTACCACTGCACGTGGCGCGTGCCGCGCGAGGGGTGTTGAAAAGTGTTTTCTCACAAAAACTCGGCAACGGCTGGGCCGATTGTGTTCAAATGTGGTGTGTGGTTAGGGACCTCTCAGCTGCCACTTTCCCATAAGTCAGGGGTGGGGTGCCTCTGCACGTGCGCACGTGCACACCCCTATTCTATATCTCAGGAACGGCTGAGCCGATTGTGTTCAAATTTGATGTATGGTTAGGGACCTCCAGCCGCCAATTTCCCACAAGTCAGGGATGGGGTGCCTCTGCACGTGCGCACGTGCGCACCTTTTTTGTATCTCAGAAACTACTTGCCCTATCGAGTTGAAATTCACCATACATTTCCTTCGCGCTCGCTCGTTCATCGCCGACTACGGCGCCTTACTGGTGTTATTACGAGCGAGCGCGAAGCGCTCGCTCGTCTTTTCGTGGTATATGGGAAAAATCTGATTATGAGCGGCCCGGCCCGACCCGGCCCGTGGCGACGCTCTTGAGAAGCTCAAATCTCTGCAACCGCACGTCCGATTGACAAGCGGACTTCTTTGCTGAGCAGCCCCATCTAACCCACCCTGTTTGGGACCAGTGCCGACTCATGTGGGTGACTACCACTGCGCGTGGCGCGTGACGCATGAGTGGTGTTGAAAGGTATTTTTTTCGCAATAACTCCGCAACGGCTGGGCAGATTATGTGCAAATTTCGTGGGTGGTTAGGGACCCCTCAGCCGCCACTTTCACACAACTCAGGGGTGGGGTGACTGCACGTGCGCACGTGCTCACTCCTATTCTATATCTCAGGAACGGCTGAGCCGATTGTGTTCAAATTTGGTGTATGGTTAGGGACCTCTCATCCGCCAGTTTCCCACAAGTCAGGGGTGGGGCCTCTTCACGTGCGCACGTGCACACCCCTATTCTGTATCTCAGGAACGGCTGAGCCGATTGTGTTCAAATTTGGTGTGTCGTTAGGGACCTCTCAGAAAGGGTCTTTCCACAAGTCAGGGGTGGGGTGGCTTTGCACGTGCGCAAGTGCACACCCCTATTCTATATCTCTGGAACGGCTGAGCCGATTGTGTTCAAATTTGGTGTGTGGTTAGGGACCTCTCAGCCCCCACTTTCCCACAAGTCAAAGGTGGGTGCCTCTGCACGTGCGCACGTGCGCACCCTTTTTTGTATCTCAGAAACTACTTGCCCGATCGAGTTGAAATTCCCCATACATTTTCTTCGCGCTCGCTCGTTCATCGCCAACTACGGCGCCTTACTGGTATCAGTTATACAGTTCAAGAAGTTACTAAAAGGCCAGTGTACCTTTTCAGAGGAATGTGTGAGAGAGAAGGTGACAGTCATCGAGAAGAACTAAATGGCGTCTTCCCACATCTTGGCCGGATCGCAATACCTACGTGTATACTCATCGCCAATATCATTCCATCATATACACTCTGCTGGACGTAGTCAGTGGCTTCAGTCGCAACATGGACGAAGGCCGCGTCACGAGTCTGCCCGATGGACCTGTCCAAGGTCTTTGATTGCAGGAACCGTAATATGCTACTGAACAAGCTAGAATGCTATGGCATATTTTGCCACTTTGATTCTAAGAATATTTTGGAGGTTGCAAACGGATCTTAAAAGGACGTGAAACGGAGCGAGATGTTCCAGTGGGAGTGGTGCATGATCTGCACTAAAAACTGACGCCATGCCGGGGCCGTCTGAATTAGAGCCCTTCATGTGATACATTTTCAGCCCCCGTCCCGTTCCAGCCCATTCAGCCAGACCCAAACCCGTTCCAATCCGATTTCATAATTGATGGGGCTCCCATTCCCACCCATTCCGGCATATTTCACTTTTTGTGGTGTTAAAAAATATATGGTCTGTCCCAAACCCGTTCCAACCCGTTACATTTCCCAAAATTGTCCCAATCCCACCCATTTCCATCCCGTTCCATGGGTTCCATGGGGATTCCCATTCCATGAAGGGCTCTAGTCTGAACGCTCCCTTCTAACTCGGCTCTTATGGGGGAGAAACGGAATATAAGATACTGTTCGATTGCAGGTGAAAAAATCATGTCGAAACTACTTCAGCCATTTGTTATGTCATGTCAATATTGAGGTCCCCAGAGATCATCAAAGGTCAAATTTTACAATTTTAGGATTTTGCCCCAGAAACCCCAAAATTAGAGCCCTTCATGGGACACATTTTCAGCCTCCATCCCGTTCCAGCCCATTCAGCCAGACCCAACCCTGTTCCAATCCAATTTCATAATTGATGGGGTTCCCATTCCCACCCGTTTCAGCATATTTCACTTCTTGTGGTACTAAAAAATATATGGTCTGTCCCAAATCCGTTCCAACCCGTTACATTTCCCAAACAATGCCCCATTCCCACCCATTTCCATCCCGTTCCCATTTCCATACGGGATTCCCATTCCATGAAGGGCTCTAACCAAAATATCTCGGGAAATATTATAGGTAAGACAAACAAAAACGGAAATGGCAACCGAAAGCTATTGAAAAATGCTACCACCTCAAATGTCACACAAAAAATGTGTCCTCAAATTTTAGCTCAGGTCAGGTCTCAGAGTTTAGGCTCCTGAATCCAGAGGCTATACAAGGTCATGCAGACTGTTTTGGCAAACAAGTTTTTAGTTAATAACGTCTTATCCGAGCGCGATAGAACAATAATTTTAACGTTATCGTGTTTATCTCCTCAAAGCGCTTCGAATCATATTATTTTGCAATTGGTTTAACCCTATTCCTGCGGGGGCAGATTCTGCCCCTCCCGGTGGTTTTTCACTTGCCGCTTCTGAACCGTTACACCTAGCGTCCTGAAACTTTGTGACTTTTCCCAAAATTGAATGGCGCGTGTTGTGTCAAAATTTTGAGGAAAAACATGTCCAGCAGAAGCGGTTCCAGGTTCCTGTTTTGGGGGAGGGTGTTACGTATGCGGTTTTGTGGCGCATACTTCCTTCGTGGTTTACAGTGCAATAAATGCGTCAGAACAATTGCAATGCAATATGTATTATAGATACTGGGATTGTACATATTTTGGGGGCAGAGGCGCACTCAGAATAAAAAATGGGAGGCGATACCCACCCTCAAATTAGGTCCAACTTCAAATTAGTAAGATGATAAAAGTGTTACGCGCATGGTGCCCCCATGTTTTTTTCCTGGATCCGCCTATGCGCAATATATTACATTTAACAAATTACAGCATATAATGCCCACATGTGACGTCCATGTCGTCCCAAACAATCACGAACAGCACATATTTTTTCTCCAGAAAATCCCTCCATTTTACATTCCCTGAATACGCCTATTTTTTTTTTGTCTTTTGATATATTAACGACCAGTACATTTCAAGCTCAAAAACGTTTGAGGCATGAAAATCGGTCGAACCACATGGCCCCAATGACTTTGAAAAAAACACCCAAAATTTTCGTATTGTTTTCCCCCTGGCCCCCCATTTTTGAACAAAACAAACATTTTGGGATAAAAAAGAGAGTTCTTGTCATGACGAATCGAATGGCGTTTTCCACATCGAAATCGACCGAGAGGTTCTCGAGATCTCTGGGGGGGGGGGCAAAATCTGCCCCCCCCCCCCCCCCCCGCAGGTTAACGTAATTCTGGCCGCCCACAGGGAATAGGGTTAAGTCAAAGGATTTTTCCCTCAGTTCAGCAGGGTCATCCGAGGTCATCCGAAGGTCATATGGCGGCCCAGGTGGGTCGCACGGCGCATTTTCTTTTTGAAGCGCCTCGACGAGATAAACACAATAGTGTCCGTTTAACTTCTTTATCTTTATTTAATCAAAAGTTGGTGAAAAAACTTGTTGGTGACCTCGGATGACCTCTGATGACGTTGAAGGGCTCACTGATTAAAATTGTGCCTGGGTTATCAACAACCTATAATAACATGATTTTGATTTGGTCTGATATAATGTGTATCACTTGAATTAGAAGCATTTGCAATTTTTATCATTTACTTTTATTGGGTAGGTCACGTGTTCTACCTGACCTTAGGTCACCGATATAAAATATCTGAGATAAAGGAATTGTTGGTGCTTATGGCTTAGTTAAAGGGAGTGTGCCTACTCACATCGCTGATTTGGAGCTATTGACTCTGGTATATAGAACACAATTTTATGAATTGGCCCATTACTTCACTTCTCCAGGTTCACCCTAGTTGCTGAGATATTCCAAAGACTCCTGGAACTTGCTGGGAGCAAAAAGTTATCAGGTAGACTCCAGAGGGCTTCCGCTACTAGAAGCACTGCAACTATCGATTAAACCGCTAGCATATTGTTAGCGCAGGCCAATAGCAATTTGACAAAACAGCTCGTGCGCGCTGATAGCAGCAGCCGAACAGAACCTGGACGGCCATCATGCTTTTCGATGATGGCCGATGGCCATTTTTTGGACGAAGATATCAATTTAGAGCTACGAAACTTGCACATAATAAAGTTCACAGTGGCAAAAACATGCTGTGCAAAACTTGTCTCTCTATCTTGCATGATGTGACCGTAATTGTATTGTCTTATGTGCGCCGTTTTACATAGCATCACTATAATGGCGATCGTTTTTTAGATATCGAAGAAAAAAATAGCAAAAAACAATATAAGTGAAAATTAAACTAAAGGGGCTCCAGATGTGAATTTTATCATATACAACAATCAAACCAATAGCTACTTACCGTATGGTAAATATGTTTGACATTCCAAAACAGTAGACCCTTTAAATCCTGTAATATAGAAACCACTCGGCCAAAAACTGTGACTGGCATGACCGCAAACGTTTTATAGGTGGAATCACGTGACCTGACCTGAGATGATCAGATGTCAAAAATTGCACACAATGTGGATGATTGCTCACAATGTGAAAAAATGCACACAGCGCAGAGGCTACACGACCGTCCCTTGCTTGCGGCGTGGTCCAAGGCTCAATTCTGGGACCAGTGTTATATTTACTTTTTACTTATGACTTGACATCGTTTTTGTGACAACAAGACGGTGTTATACGCTGACGACGTGCAATTTATCCACTGTAGTCTCCCCAACCAACAGGGAGAGGTACAAAGAGACATCGAGTCAACGCGGAGCAAAGCGCAGCGATGGCTTGTTGAAAACATTTAAAATTAGCCCAACCAAATCAGACCTTGTTCTCATTTCTTCTCGACAAAAGATGTTTGAACACCATTTCGAAGTACAGTTTGGCAATGCAACGCTTCACCCATCTGGTAGTGCGAAAATTATAGGGGTCGTTTTGGACAGTAATCTTACTTTCGAAAAGCATGTTTCTGTCATGACGCAACGATGCTACGCAACGCTGTTCGGTCTGTCAAAATTTGCGCACCGACTGCCAGAAGAAGTAAAAAAGGTTATCATTGAATCATTGTTTTCCGCATATATTGTATTGTGCGACGGTCTGGGCAGGCTGCAACGCAACGCGACGTAAACGTATTAAAAATAAATAATTCAGCACAGCGCAAGAATTGTGAAATGCTGCCGTCGTCAGACACGTATGATTCCTATGTCTGTGGATTGAAATGGCCGAAAGTGGACGAACATGTTGCCGAGCGAGACCTGGTGATGGTACATCGTCTGCTGTATGATAATAATGCACCGATTTGTCTGAGAGACTTGCTGTCGTACCGCGAGAATGTGTCCTCCAGAGAAACCTGAGGTTCTGCAGCAGGGCTGCTGCACATGCCTGGAGTCCGTACCTGGCACGCCCGTCGATCGTTCAGATTTCGGGCAACGGCGAAATGGAACGAGGCGCCGGGCGAAGTGCGAGACGCTGGAGCAGTGACGGTGTTTCGTACGTGGATGAGGGAGTGGCTGACAGCAGATCGCTAATTCTGCGAGAAACGACTGTCTTGTGCCTGTAGCGTGTTTGTGTCGACATTTTGTTTGTTGATTTATTTTAATAGTGAAACTGTGATACAATGTAAAATGACACCTGTGGCAAAAACGGCGGCGCGCAGCGCCGGCTGCACCACTGTTCTTTCCTCGAAAACCTTAGCGGGTGGGGTTAATAAGTTGGTTGAGTTTCAATAATCCGTAGCTGCCCCTCCAAGTAACGAGAGGCTAATAATAATAGAGTTCATAATCTGTTGAAAATATACCGAAAATCATCATTATTATGTACGTTACACTTACATGGTGTAGATGAACGACTGACTATTGGGATGTATGACGAACCTTATACATTTTGACCCTGGATACGGCTAGAGAAAACAGTGAGAAGTATGGGAATGAGCACATTATGGGAAAATATGTTTTTTAATCATATTTACCATAATTCCAATAATTTAAAACACTTTTCAGAAGTGTTTTAAATTCGATTTAGAAAACAGTCCGGCGTCATTTCCCATTGCTTCAACAAAAAACATGCCCTCGGGCGCCCTCTTACATACGTCACAGGCGTCTTGCCAGATCTAGTAGGAACTAAACTTCGACCCCCTGGCAATACCTAGTTCAAAGATACAAATACCTGCTGAGAAGTAATAATAAAACCAGTAAGGCGCCGTAGCTGGCGATGAACGAGCGAACGCGAAGGAAATGTATGGGGAATTTCAACTCGATCGGGCAAGTAGTTTCTGAGATACAAAAAGGGTGCGCACGTGCGCACGTGCAGAGGCGCCCACCTTTGACTTGTGGCAAAGTGGGGCTGAGAGGTCCCTAACCACACACCAAATTTGAACACAATCGGCTCAGCCGTTCCAGAGATATATAATAGGGGTGTGCACGTGCGCATGTGCAGTCACCCCACCCCTGAGTTGTGTGAAAGTGGCGGCTGAGGGGTCCCTAACCACACACAAAATTTGCACACAATCTGCCCAGTCGTTGCGGAGTTATTGCGAGAAAACACTTTTCAACACCCATCACGTGGCACGCGCCACGCGCAGTGGTAGTCACCCACATGAGTCGGCACTAGTCTCAAACAAGGTAGGTTAGATGGGGCTGCTCAGCAAAGAAGTCCGCTTGTCAATCGGACGTGCGGTTGCAGAGAGCTTATCAAAAGCGTCGCCACGGGTCGGGTCCGGCCGGGCCGGGTCGGGCAGGGTCGCTCATAATCAGATTTTTCCCATACACCACGGAAGAACGAGCGAGAGCTTCGCGCTCGCTCGTAACAATAAATAGCATAGATTACCTACTGAGAATAAAGGTCGAATAGCAATACGTTCAGAAAAAAAGAAATTCGGGAACTGGAACAGGACAAATTTGCGCGCCTTCGGCGCGCATGTTAAGGCTTCAAACATGTCGGTGCCCGTGCTTCTCTTCATATCTGCTTCTGCGTGACAGATACAATTAAATGCAACTTTTGTGATTCATCAGACAAGTACAGTGCATGTGCCGTACTCGAAACCCGAATGTACAACAAGATTTGGCAGGTGGATGTCCCAAGCCTATCATCGGGAAAAATGTGTGGGTGGCCCCCAGTCAAAATATCTTACAGGAGGCCCTGGATACGACCCTACTATCTCTATTTTTTTTTATATCGGTGACCTAAGGTCATGTCAGTTTCGAGACCTTCCCATTATAAGTCAACGAAAAAAATAGAAAAAAGTTTTCGTATCAGAGGATGCGCATTAGATCATAATAATTATTTTAAGATCATGCTATTATAGCTCATTCTTGACCCAAGTACAATTATTACTCAGTGACCCCTACAAGATCGAGTGAGTGCATCTGAGGTGACCAGCACTTATTTTCCAATAACTCTTGATAACATAACATGAAGATAAGAACCTGAGACCCGCACCACTGTGTATGTCTCGTCGAGACGCGTCCGACATTGCGCAGCACGACATACCTGGTTCACCACATGACCTTAAATTACCTTGATCTGAGGTCATATTTTGAATTTGGCTTAGGTAATCTGGTCACCATGGTATGATTCGAATCTCCTTGACGAAATGAACACGATGACACCACAATGGGGCGCCGTGCGACCATTCGTCCAAAAAAAAACAATCATCATCAGATGACGTAAAAATTGCTGCTCTATCTTCATCAGGCGGAAATCTACCGCTAGTTGAGTAAACTTTCCACTCGATTCCTTTTCCACTCATTTTCTTTCGAAAGGGGTGTAAAGTTAATGTCCCTAAGGCGACGACTATTCTACCGACCAAAGTGATCGCCAATTGCCCAAAAGTCGACTCCGACTCCGGGCAGGAGTCGGAGTCGGTAAGATTTTAGCGACTCCGACTCCGACTCCGGGAAAAACTGCCGACTCCGACCGACTCCGACTTCGACTCCGACTCCGACTCCGACTTCGACTCCGACTCCGACTCCGACTCCGACTCCGACTCGGCAGCCCTGCGGCCACTTGGCCCCGCCCGACTCGTCCGTTCCATCTCTGTCCCGCCGTCTCCACTCCGTCTCGTCCCACCCGGTCCCACTTTCCCACTTTACCCCTCCCTATCCATCCACTCCATCCCACCCTATCCATCCACTCCATCCCACCGGTCCCATCCCGCCTGCTCCCCCTCCGTCCTCCGTACCCCTCCCCGCCCCTCCCCGTCTGCCCCGTCTGTCTCCGGTCCCACCCCGCCTGCTCCCCCTCCGTCCTCCGTACCCCTCCCCGCCCCTCCCCGTCTGCCCCGTCTGTCTCCGGTCCCACCACGCCTGCCCCCCCTCCGTCCTCCGTACCCCTCCCCGCCCCCCCCCCCCGTCTGCCCCGTCTGTCTCCGGTCCCACCCCGCCTGCTTCCCCTCCGTCCTTCGTACCCCCCCCCCCCCGTCTTCCCCGTCTGTCTCTGGCTCCGCACCGCCGGCATGTCTCAGGCCAGGCATTCGAGTCGGCGCGAATCGATGCTAATGTCTGCATTAGTCTGGAGTAATTGCTGCAGGGCCGCCCCAGCCAGTCGGTGCCGACGCCGCCGACAATGGTGAGCGCCGCGAGTACGGCCGTCAAACGGGCGGCCGGCGGGCCCAAATGTGACGCCTCTAATTAAATATGCTAATGAGGGCGGCCAGATTCGGCTGCGGCAGGGCCTAATGAGCGACCGAGATCGATCTGACGCCGGACTGACATGCGATTTGACGCGTTTGGCGACGCGGGAAACGACGACGGTTGCAGGAAATGACGAGGGTGGATAAAATTAGGCCGATTTTTATCAAGGCTTTAGCATTGTGTTTCGTATGCCTAGTTACACACGCTGAGTCTACTCGCAAGTATCGTGACCAGTCACCCAGCAGGACTCAATGGGTCGAAAGTAAACTCCTCAGTGGTGATATGTTTATCGCTCACTTGACTCGATGCTTTCGTTTCAGGTGACAAGCTGCGGATACGCAGCCACTACCGGGCGCGTCAGGTTGCGTTCTGGAACGAGCTCGTACCCCAACTGCACGAGGCTGGCGAGCGGTCTCGCCGACCCGAACTCCAGTTCGAGGACACTGGTGACCCCGATCAGCTCTACAGCGGGCCCGTGCGCCCCTCCTGCTCCAAGAGCCCGAGGGTGCGCATTGCGACCGCTCCGCCGCCCACAGAGCCGCCGGCGACGACGCCGCCGCCGGCGGTGACCACCAGCCCGTCGGCTCCGACGTCCCCGGCGCCGGTGACGACCCAGAGCCTACACACGATCTCCCGGAGCCACGAGCGCGGCGCGCCGCCCGACGAGGGCTGGACGTACTCAACCGTGCTGAGTGTGACCGTCACCATCGGCTGTTCGCTGCTCGTGCTTAACCTGCTGATATTTGCTGGAATGTACTACCAGCGGAAAAAGTACGAGGAATCGCGGAAACGGTTCCAGAGCAGCGCTCAGCCGAGCACGGTGAGCCTGGACCTGGGTCAGGGGCAGGCACCACCGGGGCTTGGCGCGGCGATCGCCCGCCGCAAATCGGTGGGGAGCGGCGGTGACTGCCCCGCGTGTAAGGGCGGCGGCGCTCATCACCATGGGGGCTCAGATGCCGGGAGACAGACCGCACTGCCGCTGCCCAACGGGGAACTCAACTTCTCCGTGCCGAAGCCGCCGCCGCCGCCGCGCGGCAGCACGATGACTTTGCCGTCATCGGAGTCGCAGCCGCTGTTGCTGCACCACGCGGGAGCGCCGCCGCCGCGCCGGCCACCGCCAGCGCTGGACGAACTGAGGGTATAGCCGCCGCCGCGCCGGCCCCCGCCAGCGCTGGCCGAACTGAGGGTATAGCCAGGGTGGCGCGCCGGCACCCGCCAGCGCTGGAAGAACTGAGGGTATAGCCGGGGTGGCGCGCCGGTAGAGGCGGCATCGCCTCGTGAGCTCAGACGTTTTTGTGTGCAAATTTTTAACGTGTGTGTGTGTGTGTGTGTGTGTGTGTGTGTGTGTGTGTGTGTGTGTGTGTGTGTGTGTGTGTGTGTGTGTGTGTGTGTGTGTGTGTGTGTGTGTGTGTGTGTGTGTGTGTGTGTGTGTGTGTGTGTGTGTGTGTGTGTGTGTGTGTGTGTGTGTGTGTGTGTGTGTGTGTGTGTGTGTGTGTGTGTGTGTGTGTGTGTGTGTGTGTGTGTGTGTGTGTGTGTGTGTGTGTGTGTGTGTGTGTGTGTGTGTGTGTGTGTGTGTGTGTGTGTGTGTGTGTGTGTGTGTGTGTGTGTGTGTGTGTGTGTGTGTGTGTGTGTGTGTGTGTGTGTGTGTGTGTGTGTGTGTGTGTGTGTGTGTGTGTGTGTGTGTGTGTGTGTGTGTGTGTGTGTGTGTGTGTGTGTGTGTGTGTGTGTGTGTGTGTGTGTGTGTGTGTGTGTGTGTGTGTGTGTGTGTGTGTGTGTGTGTGTGTGTGTGTGTGTGTGTGTGTGTGTGTGTGTGTGTGTGTGTGTGTGTGTGTGTGTGTGTGTGTGTGTGTGTGTGTGTGTGTGTGTGTGTGTGTGTGTGTGTGTGTGTGTGTGTGTGTGTGTGTGTGTGTGTGTGTGTGTGTGTGTGTGTGTGTGTGTGTGTGTGTGTGTGTGTGTGTGTGTGTGTGTGTGTGTGTGTGTGTGTGTGTGTGTGTGTGTGTGTGTGTGTGTGTGTGTGTGTGTGTGTGTGTGTGTGTGTGTGTGTGTGTGTGTGTGTGTGTGTGTGTGTGTGTGTGTGTGTGTGTGTGTGTGTGTGTGTGTGTGTGTGTGTGTGTGTGTGTGTGTGTGTGTGTGTGTGTGTGTGTGTGTGTGTGTGTGTGTGTGTGTGTGTGTGTGTGTGTGTGTGTGTGTGTGTGTGTGTGTGTGTGTGTGTGTGTGTGTGTGTGTGTGTGTGTGTGTGTGTGTGTGTGTGTGTGCGGACTGGCGATCTCTAGTGGGATGGAAGACAGAGTGCCGGAGCCAAACAAAGAGAGAGGGCAGGGGCTGGAGGACGGTAGCGGTAGCATCAGAGAAAGTGGAAAGAGGGTGGTAGGAAAGACAAAGAGAAGAGTTTATGAGGTGGAAAAAGAGGAGGGACGGCGTAGAGTGCGCCGGCGGAACGGTAGGAGGAAATGTGTCGGTGTTGATGGGTCACCTTGCGGCTGAACCGTAATGGAGATGGAGACCGGCTCCATTGCTGACGGGTGGGTTGTCTGGACGGCCAGTGGTGTTGATTTCCTCGCCCGGGGGGAGTCGTCACCGCGCGGTAAACGTATCCTGGAGCTAGGCGGTGTGAATCGCACATATTGGACCACTCCACCCTGTTCACATTCACCAGGGGCGAGCCAACCTCCTACATTTGGAGCGGTGGACCACGGGTCGAAGGGACATGCTCATCGTTCATGTTCACGCCATCACATGTTGTGTTGCACTTGGATAGCGGTGTGGTTTTATTGTGTTCTGTTCTGTTCTAGACTATCGCCACCCTGCCCGTTCTGCTCGAACTGAGTATAGCTGCGATCGGATCCTGCGCGGTATCACTAGACTAGCAGCTGTTCTCTTGGACCAGCTACTTTTCAGTTCTCGAGCGTTTAGAACAGCAAAACTTGCGTCTCTAATCATCCCGTATACCTGTTAGTTATAAACACTGTTTACGGGGTGGACGCTGCCCAAGGCTGTGACATGAAATATTGGAACTGTTTTTGGAATAAACACAACTGAGTGCAACACGCGCCATCTCGTCATGGAGTGAACTGTTTTCCGGTTGGATGGATCAGATATATTGACTTGATCTAGCTTCCGGCCGCGACAATACTGTCCTCAAAAGTTGTGTGAAAAGTTAATATCAATTTCAACCAAATTCATTCATCAATGCACAGTGCACACGCACAAACTGTTAAAACAGCAATATAGAATATCAACGACCTTACCCCTCCCCCTCCCCTCCTCTGTTTCTGCCACGCGTTCTGAGCCGGGCCAGGCATCAGCTGCGCTGACCTGCCCTCTGCACCAAGGTCACGTGACACATGACCTAGGACGGGTCGGACTGGTGCGGGGCGGCGGCAGTCGCTCGTTGAGCAGGGTCGGTGGGGTGCGCAGCAGCGTCAGCGAACAGTGTGCGCTGCAACAATTTGAAGCGTTCTTAGACCGTCTATTCTTGTGAGAGTAACTACGTTATATCGGATATTTCATCTTTAATAGTGAGGCAAGAGACAGACGAAGGTTTCTGCGAGACGGACGGTGAAGCACAATTCACGGAGATCGGCAACCGTACAGGACTACAAGGCATCCCAAGGTTAGTCCGGCGTCGAAACGAACGTGGTATACCATAACCCACTCTTTTTATTTCATCGTTTTCCCGCATTTCCCCCCTGTTTGGGCTCTATTACTATTAACTTGTCTCTATTTTCACTTTCCACATGCAAACTTCAATTCAGCGGGCAAATATTACACACACACACACACACACACACACACACACACACACACACACACACACACACACACACACACACACACACACACACACACACACACACACACACACACACACACACACACACACACACACACACACACACACACACACACACACACACACACACACACACACACACACACACACACACACACACACACACACACACACACACACACACACACACACACACACACACACACACACACACACACACACACACACACACACACACACACACACACACACACACACACACACACACACACACACACACACACACACACACACACACACACACACACACACACACACACACACACACACACACACACACACACACACACACACACACACACACACACACACACACACACACACACACGCGCGCACGCGCACGCGCACGCACACGCACACGCACACGCACAATTTTACATGTTTGTAAAAATATGAATTTTCATGCAGTACTTATTTGCATAAGAAAACGTATATACCTAACTATAACAGTTGATCATATTGTCGAAAACTTTCTGCACAATCGCAAAGATGTTTTAGTTCATATCAAAATACACACAGAAGTTATTTATCTTATACCCAGAGGCGTATTTAAACACAGTAATTGGGTAGGCAATTGCCTCCCCAGTCATGAAGAATGCCACCCCAGCGACGACACTTTGCCTCCCAGTTAAAAAGATGCTGAACCGCCCCTCTCGGGAATAAAGCAGGCCTCTGCAGATGAGGCCGCCCCCTTTGCATCAAATAATGCCAATCCAAATGAAAATACAGTCCATTTCAGTCGAATAGCGCACCCCTCCATTAGATGAGAGCGCCCCAAGGCAGCGTAAAGCGCCCCTGGAGCATGATAAGCCGCCCCTGTCAGGTGCAGTGCCCCCATGCATCAGAAGATGCCACCCTCGGCATGAAAGAGCGCCCCTAAAAGCCGCCCCGTTTGGGTAAAGTGAGTCCCGCCATTACATGAGGGCAAATGGGTGGCGTAAAGCGCTCCTGGT
>JAXIVJ010016696.1:0-2500 GCA_036785665.1 Chirona hameri | reverse complement strand
CGGATGGGCGGATGGGCGGATGGGCGGATGGGCGGATGGGCGGATGGGCGGATGGGCGGATGGGCGATGGGCGGATGGGCGGATGGGCGGATGGGCGGATGGGCGGATGGGCGGATGGGCGGATGGGCGGATGGCGGATGGGCGGATGGGCGGATGGGCGGATGGGCGGATGGGCGGATGGGCGGATGGGCGGATGGGCGGATGGGCGGATGGGCGGATGGGCGGATGGGCGGATGGCGGATGGGCGGATGGGCGGATGGGCGGATGGGCGGATGGGCGGATGGGCGGATGGGCGGATGGGCGGATGGGCGGATGGCGGATGGGCGGATGGGCGGATGGGCGGATGGGCGGATGGGCGGATGGGCGGATGGGCGGATGGGCGGGATGGGCGGATGGGCGGATGGGCGGATGGGCGGATGGGCGGATGGGCGGATGGGCGGATGGGCGGATGGGCGGATGGGCGGATGGGCGGATGGCGGATGGGCGGATGGGCGATGGGCGGATGGGCGGATGGGCGGATGGGCGGATGGGCGGATGGGCGGATGGGCGGATGGGCGGATGGGCGGATGGGCGGATGGGCGGATGGGCGGATGGCGGATGGGCGGATGGGCGGATGGGCGGATGGGCGGATGGACGGATGGACGGATGGACGGATGGACGGATGGACGGATGGACGGATGGACGGATGGACGGATGGACGGATGGACGGATGGACGGATGGACGGATGGGCGGATGGGCGGATGGGCGGATGGGCGGATGGGCGGATGGGCGGATGGGCGGATGGGCGGATGGGCGGATGGGCGGATGGGCGGATGGGCGGATGGGCGGATGGGCGGATGGGCGGATGGGCGGATGGGCGGATGGGCGGATGGGCGGATGGGCGGATGGGCGGATGGGCGGATGGGCGGATGGGCGGATGGGCGGATGGGCGGATGGGCGGATGGGCGGATGGGCGGATGGGCGGATGGGCGGATGGGCGGATGGGCGGATGGGCGGATGGGCGGATGGGCGGATGGGCGGATGGGCGGATGGGCGGATGGGCGGATGGGCGGATGGGCGGATGGGCGGATGGGCGGATGGGCGGATGGGCGGATGGGCGGATGGGCGGATGGGCGGATGGGCGGATGGGCGGATGGGCGGATGGGCGGATGGGCGGATGGGCGGATGGGCGGATGGGCGGATGGGCGGATGGGCGGATGGGCGGATGGGCGGATGGGCGGATGGGCGGATGGGCGGATGGGCGGATGGGCGGATGGGCGGATGGGCGGATGGGCGGATGGGCGGATGGGCGGATGGGCGGATGGGCGGATGGGCGGGTGGGCGGGTGGGCGGGTGGGCGGGTGGGCGGATGGGCGGATAGATATATATCATACAAGATTGTCGGGATCATATTAGGAAGCAGATTGCTGAGGCGGGTCACTCCGGCATGTGGCGGTGCGTTAAGCCGATCATTGGTGGTAAGGTGGGTACGTCGGCCACTCCCAACATTCATCCGGACACTCTAAATGAGTACTTTGTGAAGGTAGGGCCTACAACTGCAGCCAGCGTGTCGAACCGAGGTGCGATTCTGCCAGTCCGGCTCCCCAGAGTTATGACCTGCTCATTTATGGTGCGTCCGGTGTCACTCGATGAGCTGATGGCAGCCATGTCAGCGATGAACCCGACGACGTCGTGTGGCCTAGACGATGTAAGCACACAACTTTTACAGAAGTGTTTCCGTGGCATCAGCTGTCCCCTACTTGACGTCATTAATAGCAGCCTCATTGACGGAACGGTGCCCAGCGCGTGGAAACACGCCCTCGTCACAGCCCTCCCGAAAACTAGTAATTTGAATGATCCAGCCGCATTTAGACCGATCTCTGTCGTACCAGCCAGGGGCGGATCCAGGATTTTCTAAGGCAGGGGGCTTCATGCCTGAGGGCGGCATATTTCCTCGGTGACGGGGCGGCATGGTACCTTCCGAGGGCGGCGATGTACCTTCCGAGGGCGGCATAATGCGTTGTGAGGGCGGCAAGATGTCTTCTGAGGGTGCCAGGGTGCCTTTTAAGAGTGCTACGATGCTGTTGGTAGACGCAAGGGCGCCCTGGCGGCCTCCCGAAAACGCTACGGCGCCTTCGGCGCCGGCAAATCCTATACAAAAATGGCGCCGTTTTCTAAGGCAGGGGGCTTCAGCCCCTACGGCCCCCCCCCCTGTATCCACCACTGGTACCAGCAATAGCAAAGATAGTTGAGCGCATTGTTCACCACCAACTTAGTTCCTATTTCAACCAGCATGATTTATTTGCACATACACAGCACGGGTATCGAACAAACTTTTCCACCGAGACCGCGCTTACCGTTGTGATGGACAAAATATTTACCGCGATGGATACTGGTGACGTCGCTCTGCTTGTTTTGATTGATTTGTCGAAATGCTTTGACGTTGTGGATCACAAACTGCTCTTATCCAAGCTCAAAATGTACAATATCGACACGAAATGGTTTGAAAGTTACCTTCGC
>JAXIVJ010016695.1:0-28170 GCA_036785665.1 Chirona hameri | reverse complement strand
GCGTCGCATTGCGTATGGTGCGGAGTGCGGACCTCTAAAAATGTGAATGTGCGTTAGAAGTGCGGTAAAAGAAGGTGATAAAGTGAACTATTTTGCCCAATCATATAGGAAAGTAGTAACATAACACATAAATGCGCCGAGAAACGGCACAAGCTTTTTAACCCACATATAATATAATTTGTAGTTAAATTGCGCCGCGGAGCGGTGCGAAAATTTTGAGTTGTATTCCCTGGACAACTGCATTCGTAATGTTAAAAGGCCCAGGGTCCCCTCATATCGTCTAGGGGCCCCTCCGACCTTTTCAACGCCCTTCCAACCTGTTGAGGGACTCATCTGGGATCCGCGAAAAGACATGATGTGGAGTGGGTGATATAGATTAAATACAAGGAGGACTTACTCCACAAGAACAAGATTAAAATATAATATTTCGGGTTTATTGTAACACCCTTCGTCAGCGATTAAGAGGCATTCGGTAACAAGTCATTACTCGTCTTTAAGTCGTCTTTCATATGGGATCTCTACGTGCTTTGGGCCCTTCCGGTCTGACCAGGAGCTCATCTGACCTTCCAAGAAGCATTTCTTGTGTGTCAAGGGGCCCATTCGGCCTGTTCATAGGTTCTTCCGACCTGGCCAGAGACTGTACTGGCTGCTTTGTCGCCCTGCCGACATGCTCAGGGGCCCCTCGGACCTGCCGAGGGACCCCTCCAGTCTGGCTAGGAACTCATCCGGCGTGTACAAGGCCCCTTCCGACCGGCCCAGGGACCCTTTCGGTCTAACCAGGAGCCCTCTGACTTGCCCAGGAGCCCCTCTGATATGCCCAGCGACTCTTCTGGTCGGAATGCGCTGGCTGCTTTGTCGCCCTGGCGACATGCTCAAGGGGCTCTCCGACCTGCCCTGGGACCCCTCCGTGCTGGCTAGGGGTCAATTCGGCATGTTCAGTGGCCCTTCTTACCCGCCCAGGAGCACTTTCGGTCTGTGCGGGGGCCCCTCCGATCTGCACAGGGGCCCTTTGAACTTTCCAGAGGCCCTCTGGTCTGTCCAGAGGGCCTCCAGCCTTCTAAAAGGCCCATCCGACCTGGCAAGGGACTGCGCTGTCTGCTTTGTCGCCATGCCGATATGCTCAGAGGCCCCTCCGATCTGCCCTGGGGCCCCTCCGTGCTGACTAGGGTCCCATTCTGCATGTCCAGGGGCCCTTCTGACCCACCCAGGGGCCCTTTCGGTCTGGACAGGGCCCCCCTGACCTGCACAGGGGCCCTTTGAACTTGTCAGGTGCCATCTGGTCGGTCCAGGGGCCCTCCAGCCTGCTCAGGGGCCCTTACGACCTGGCAAGGGACTGCGCTGGCTGCTTTGTCGCCCTGCCGACATGCTCAGAGGTCTCTCCGACCTGCCCAGGGGCCCCTCTGTGCTGGCTAGGGGCCCATTCGGCGCGTTCAGAGGCCCTCTGACCCGATCAGGGGCCCTTTCGGTCTGGCCAGGGGCCCCTCTGACATACACAGGGCTCTTTTGAACGTACAAGGGGGCCTCTGGTCTTTCAGAGAGGGTCCTGGTGGCCCTAAAGGGCCTCTGAAGTCCTCTAAACTCTCTAAAGACCACGCTTCGTGTAGTAAAGAGCCTATGATACCGCGCGACGCGCGGTTTCGTCGGCCCTTTTCGGTGAGCGAAAACGGCCTGCTAGCGCGACATGGGGCGAAAATGCAATTTCAAAATTGACTATTTTATACCACTCATTTTCAAGCAAAATGTCTATAGCATGAAAGTATAGCACCGATTCGCCAATAAAAGTGTTTATTTTTATGCACCATGTCTTCAAACATACATTATTGTTAAGCCACCGATATTGCTATGGCGTGCCTAATTCTCATCGCATGGATATATGCTCATTTGGGAGGCGAAGAACGTTTCGTAGAGGCTTTATGATATTTTCGCCCCCGCCGCCCCCCCCCCCCCCTTGCAACGTGCCTGCCTTGATATATTGATTCATGCAGATATGGATTTCGGGTATCCAATTTTTGGTGCAATGCAAATTTATCAGTCGTAACAAACGCAATTGATAGACAATTACACAGACGACAATAACACAGACATTTTTAGAAAGATATTTACCACATATTTTGACTTGATATCAAGGTTAACCGTGACCTTGATAAAAAAATATCCTTCTGCTGAATTGGGTATCCCAGATTTTGACCTGATTCAGGGTCAAACGACGACCTTGAGATAAAAATATCAAAATGCGAAAATGTAGCCCGTCCATATTTCTATGAATCGCATTTCCCAGCGCGTCAGAGCGTCTGGTTTGCCCCAAGCCCGTCGTCAGTGTCACGGATGTCTCGGAAATGAATGTCCCAATTCAGAAAAGGCTATCCGTCGGTCTGTCGGTTGCGACGATTGAGAAATTTGAGTTACCCCACAATTAAAATATCGAGAGTTATCGATATATATATATATATATATATATATATATATATATATATATATATATATATATATATATATATACATATATATATATATATATATATATATATATATATATATATATATATATATATATATATATATATATATATATATATATATATATATATATATATATATATAATATATATATATATATATATATATATATATATATATATATATATATATATATATATATATATATATATATATATATATATATATATATATATATATATATATATATATATATATATATATATATATATATATATATATATGTATATATAATATATATATATATATATATATAATATATATATATATATATATATATATATATATATATATATATATATATATATATATATATATATATATATATATATATATATATATATATATATATATATATATATATATATATATATATATATATATATATATATATATATATATATATATATATATATATATATATATATATATATATATATATATATATATATATATATATATATATATATATATATAATATATATAATTTATATATATATATATATATATATATATATATATATATATATATATATATATATATATATATATATATATATATATATATATATATATATATATATATATATATATATATATATATATATATATATATACCTGTAAACGTACTTGAATCCCGTCGTTACTGGCACAAACAGCGCCATAATTGTCGGATGTCGGATGGGGAATGTCGGAATTGTCGGATGGGGCTGGTCATGGGGCAGCCGCGATGTCGCAGTGTTTTTTTCAGCTGTAAATCTTGGCTTGAGGAACGCTGCCACTAAATCAAAACAAACTATTTTTGACAGTGTATGCATGATGTTTTACGCTGATATTCTACTGCTGATCCAAATTGAAGATGACTGAGATCCTGTCATGTTTTTGCGCACTTCATATATTTAGTTTGAGATGCATAGTTATCTTCAGCAGCGTTTTGCTAACTCACGGTACGGCGGTACACAATCAACTGACACCGACGTGCGTTGGCGCGTCGAAAAAAAATTCACCTCTGGTTTCTGCACTCGCTCTCTTTTTCCAGTTTCTTTGCTCCGGATAGAAATCAAGTATTTAGTTCCAGGCAGTTCCTGGCTCAATTCCCCGCTTTTGTAGAACTCGCGCACTAGATTGGCAGTGTCACGCCGTAGCACTTTCCCAGGCCTGGGATTTGGGTCCGAGAAGCAGCCTGAAGATTCTTGACAACGTTTGGCACACCTTGCTTGATGGAGCGGAGCGATGCACCAAACTCTCCCGCCACCTTGCGTACGGTCCACGATCGCGGAGCTGCTGTCATTATCCGTATTTTCTCACTTGGTTTGTCTGTGCTCTTGAACTTATGTCGCAGCTCCTCCATAATTTCATACAAATTGTTTGCTTTCTGTTTTTCGTCATCTGCATAGCACGGGGCGGAGTCTTGGTCGATACTTGCAACTTTCTTCATAAAAGCCATTCGTATTTTTTATAGTTTAGTCCGTCTGTACTTCTTGGACCTTCGGAGTCGTTTCTGTACGATCGGAGTCTCACCGAGCGCTTGTGCCGACTGATCCATTGCATCCACTGTTAATTCCACATCTGTGGAATCAAAACTTGATGGTTCTGTCTGCTTCTGGGGAGATCCACTGCTATCTTCACCAGTCACAAGTCCCGATGGTCCTGGTACCGGCTCTGGTGGAGGCTGCTGTGGCGCCGGCTGATTATCTTGTGATGATCCCTTCCTCTTCGAAAGCAGCAATCGACACGAGGTACACACGTACTTGCTCCGATCCAAGCCCAGATCCGGATTTTGCTCTATCCATTTTGTTATCACCTGTCTGCAACCCTTTTTAACAGTTTTGCCCTGATGTCGACTCAATGGATCACAACACTTCGTCCACCTCGCATTTCGTCTCTCGTATCCGGCCGTCCCACTCCCAACCATTTTTAGAGACCTCACTCCGACGGAACGACGTCGAACACTGAGCAAGACCAACTACCACACAAACAATTACCCATGGTCACTGCCCAGTCTCCGTATCTACTGTTACCGACATCGGTACACCCGACACCGCTACTACTGTCTCAATGCCACCAGCACCATGAGCCGGCATAGGTAACACGAGCTGGGAGTCGGCCATCCTCCTCCCTGTGCCGCGCTCGCGACCATTGTCGTCTTCTCGTTATCGCATGACGACTACTAGCCACCCGATACCCCGAGGATCCAGTGTTCCGTCTTGGGTCTGCCGCCTATAAATCACATTACATCAAACGGGCCTCCGAGAACGGTTACACAAAGATTGCCGGCGATCAGCATTGCCGGCATTAACCCGCGCCGTGCCGGTGCCCGGCGCCACCTTTGCCGTGCCGAGGGGGGGGGGGGGGGGGGGTCTACCCCCTCTAACTCGAAAACTAAAAGGGCTAGAAAAACGCGTAAAAAGGCGTTAAAAAGCTCTCAACAAGCACATTCGAAAGTATTTCAAATATTTGTTCTCTCCTGAAGTCAATATTGAGGTCACCAGAGGTCATCAAAGGTCAAATTTTCTAGTTTTAGAATTTCGCTCCAGAAACCCCCAGATATCAAAGGAACTATGATAGCTAAGAACAAACGGAAAAAGCAATGGAAAGCTCTTGAAAAATGCAATCAACAGGGTGTCCTTAGATTTTAGCTCAGGTCAACAGTTTAGGCTCCAGCGCTCATCAAATGACAAAAAGGCTATTTTTTACAAAACAGTTTTTCACGAATAGCTTTTTATCTAATGACGACAAAGCAATAATTTGGATGGCATTATGTTTGTCTCATCGAGGCGCTTAGACTCATACTAGTGTTGACCAGGTTAGGTCAACTTCAAAATTTGGCCTCGGGTCAAGGTCAAGTGGTGATCCAAGTAGGTTGTGTTGCATATGAAAAGACGTGCCTCAACAAGAAAAACACATTGGTATCGGTTTCACTTCTCTATCGTAATTATATCTAGAGTTATTGACAAAACTGTTGGTGACCACGGATGACCTCGGCTGACCCTGTAGGGGTCACTGAACAAAAATTACACCTAGGTCATCAAGAATGGCCTACAATAACATGATCCAAAAGGAATTAGACTGATATCTTGCGTATCCTTGGAAAAGGAAGCATTTGAATATTTCCACATTGACTTATAATGGGGAGGTCACGAAATTGACCCGACCTTAGGTTGCTGATATAAAAAATCCAAGATAAACGAATTATAGATATATATATAACCTTATGAAACCCTGTAAGTGTAAATCCAATGCTCCAAAAACTGTGACCGTGGTACGACCGCAAGTTTTTTTTGTTAGGTGGGGTCTTTTGACCTGGTCTAGTGACCTGACCTGAGATGACCCGAGGTATTTTTTTTCTCATAATGTGGGCAATTGATGCCCGAACAGCTGTGCCAAAAACAGTGGCGCTGCGCGCCGCCGTTTTTTCCTATCCTCGAAAAACCTGAGGGGGTGTCTTAACACCCCCCCCCCCTCCCCGGCACGGCGCGGGTTCAGGGGCTGTTCATAAATAACGCTACGCACAGGTGGTGGCGGGGGAGGCAAACGAATCTTGAAATGGGGAGGGTGAAAATGAATCACAATAGCGTAACGTGATTTAAGAGCGGTTCCTAGCATTGGTAATACGTATTTGTGGGTCATACACTATTACAAGGTCATGTGAGGTCATGTGAGGTCACGTGAGGTCATATGAGGTCATGTGAGGTCATGTGAGGTCATGTGAGGTCATGTGAGGTCATGCGAGGTCAGATAGATCTGAAAACTCGGGAACTGAATGCACACATCAAATGGTAGCTACCCACAAAATTGCACATCAATCGGGCCAGAGAAACCCGTATTATCGCAAGCAACAAGGAAATTGCCTCGGGGCATTTGTCTGTCTCACTGCCTTGCCATACTCAAAGGGCGGTATCTCAAAAGTTAAAAAGTCTGGGCCCCTTTTTTCTACACATTCCTAGAGGATGTCGAGTTAATTCCTTTTACCAAGTTTGGCCTTTTTACGAGGAGGCAAAAAATAAAATAAATAAATACTTTTTACGACTTCGACCTTGTAAGGTCAAAGGTCACGTAATTTTTTCTCTCGACTTTTTCTGAATGGTGAAACCCTGTAGAGTATTTGATTAAAGTTTTATTCCGTTAAAGGGACATTGCTACCTTTCTGAAAGATGTCAAATATACGCCGGTTGTACCCGAAAATATCAAGTAAGTGCTGCTGAAAACGATGGTGATATTTTTTTCTCTCGAAAACTTCACTCAATTTATAATAATTAAGTTTTTAAAATTTGGGTTGATGACGAATTTGGGTTGTATTGAGCTAAATAGAGATATAGATAAATCCTTTACGCTGTCAAAGTTTGGCACAATTTTTGTCAGACAATTCTGGCGATTCAAATACAAGCAGGTACCAGGTAAACTGTGTCGCACTCACTTGACCACCGAAGTCTTGTCACTGAATGCTCCACATACCACACATCGAATTATTGGCATCGTTTGAAAATTGCATTAGAGTTTCACTTTATAGAAGTCTAGTTATCCTGATATAACCCACGGTAAATATAATACACTCAGCGATCGAGAAACGAAACGCGTAAATATCTCCAAGGTTTACCTTAAAACAAGTCGACTATCATCACCATTGGGTAAAGAGAGACGACGTCATCGGCTTTAAACCCCTATTCAAATACACGTGGGGTTTATTTGTTACAATTGTCAAGACCAAGCTCGAATTTCTTTTCGAATAGACCTATATGGTTGTTTTAACTGCTACCCTACTTAATTTCAAAGCAAATCCAACAACATGGCTATCTCAACTCAAAACTAATGTTAAGGTGGGAATGTCCCTTTAAGTGCATTAACACAGCAGATATAAGCGTTTGATTGACACAAAGTACGCACAAAATCGTGACCTTTGGTGACCTCTAAATATGACCTTAGAGGTCACCCGGACCTAAAAGTTGGTGTGCATGTTTCTTTCACTCGACATTACATGTGTACCAATTTTTATCAAAATCGGAGGGGGTCGGATACGAAACCCCTCTTTTTGTGCGATTTGACATGGAATGCACCAAATCGCTCTTGCTTTTTAAGGCTTTAAGAGCCAGGGTGAATCTTCTAGGAATGCTAACTCTGTTATCCGCACAGACATCAAGTGAACTGAGTAGGCATCCAGTTAGGAAATATTCGTCATTTTCGCACGTTGGAGGCATCGTTTGTAATGTCTAAACGCCTGGATTCGATTCGTATATTAATTCGATTAGGATTATCTGATCAGACTGGTCTTAGATGACAACGATAAGTTGTATAGACAGAAGGTGGGTTTAATGATGGGAAATCCTCTCTCATCTATTTTTGCCAATATTTGCATGGAATATTTTGAAAGCAAGCTGCTTAAGGATATAGCGCCGCCCAGCTTGGTTTGGCTTAGGTACGTAGATAATGTGTTTTCCTGTGGTCAGAGGCGGAACTTTTTGTTTTTCGTTGGGGTTGTAATTGAGTCGGCGACCGGGGGGGGGGGGGGGGGTAGTAAAAGCGACTCATGAAAAACGAAATATGTGCAAAATTGAAAATGGTTTAACACCTTAGAATGAACATAGGTTTTATTAGCTCTTTAGTCTTTACTGAAGTAGGTACTTTAGCAACAGCGAGGTGTGCAGACCGGTAAGGCGTCCGCTGGCGCTGCCAGTGGGAGAAGTGTCTCTTAGCACAAGTACATATGAGCCACAAGCACAAACTGATTTGCCATGTTATCGAACTCCCAATTGTGGGACTACAACCATGCACTGTTACTGTTTTTTTTAGAACGGTGTATATATTCTTTACACACTACGGTATATTATGCAACATAATAAAATGATGCACACGACGACGGCATTGTACATTCATTAAACACTATTCGAGTACGAGCAGCGCAGCAATACATATTAGCCTTCGATGTCTCACCATACACAGCACACACGGCATCTCAGCTACAACATAAGGCACTCTGTTGACCCGTGATTAATTGCCATACCTATATTTAATTACACATATACATTTATCCTCGTCATTCACATTCCTTCATTTGGTATTTTCCTGCAAACACGTTATAAACAACCGCTGATCTCTCGAAAACGCGTTCGATACAATTCTGGCTACGCCAACTCTCTCGATTTTTTTTCTAAACACGTATCGACTTCGAGCGCAAAGCAGACCTCACTTCATCACCTCCACCTCACTACCCACCTTCCCATCAGAATATCACTCCTGTTCACTTGCACGTGTGCACCGTCTTGGTTCGCACGCACGTTTTGCAGCGCACCCTGCAGCACCAGACGAACCAGCAGCCGCAGTGCTCTGCGACGGTGACGTGCTGGGTGTTGCAGACACGACCACAGCAGAGCAAGCCACAGCCGTCCATGCCGCGCGAGCCACATACCAGTTTTACGATGCGCCAAACAGGTTCATGCGCTGGGTGCTGCGGCCGACAAACTCCCGCACCAGCCGACTTCGATCAAGAGACCGCAGCTCGGGCCCGTACGTTGCGCAGATTGCCGTGTGGTTGAGTCGAGCCTGCGACATGGTGCTCCTCAGGTAGGTCTTCAGCCGCTTCATGAGGCTGAAGGAGCGCTCGGCGGTGCAGCTGGTGGCGGGTGCGGTCAGGGCAAGTTTGACCAGCTGAGCCACCTCTGGCAGCAGATCTTGTAGGTCGGCCATCAGGCTCGCCGCCTCCGTCATCGTTGTGGGGTGATGACCCATGTCACCCATCATCCTGATGTGGAGGGTCAGGCGGTCCGCGTCCAGGCCGTAGAACTTTGCGGCGCGTCGTGCCGCCTCCAGGTCGCCCGCCAGCGCAGCCTCCACTCCCTCGAGCACCACGTCGTCGCCGGTGCTGAAGCGATCCTTGAGGCCGGCAGCTAGGTTGTCGAGGGCGGCGTAGTATTGTTGCCGGTGGAGCTCCTCCGGTGTTGTCGGCTGGTGCTCGTTGCCGCCTCCCAGCCTCCGCGGCTGCCGGACAGATCGCCTGAGGCGCGGCTGGTCGATATCAAGCGCCTCTGCGCGGGCAGTGCAGGTTGACCAGAAGTCGGCGAACGCGGCATCTTGCCGCTGGGAGAGTGTAGCTTCCCGAACCAGCCGGATCTTCTGGAGCACGGCACCCACCGAGATCTGCTTCCCTTGGATGGCCGTCAGGGTCGGCGTTACTAGCTGGAACAGCAGCAGGCCCAGCTGCACCATGAAAAAGAACTCAAAGTGCTCCATTGCTCGTTGGAAGTCTTGGGCCTTGGCAGCAGGCTCGCTGGCGGTTGCTGGGTCGCTCCGGATCTCGGTCAGCGTGGAGATGACGGCGGACCAGTTGTCCAGCAACGACTTCAGGCTGCGTTCGTTGCAGGTCCACCTCGTGCGGGAGAAGGACCGGAGGCCGGCTGCGTCAGGTCCCTGCTGGTGCCCAAAGATGGCCAGTCTTTTCGGAGACGCTCTGATGAACTCGATGAGTGTCGATGCTTCATTCAGACTGTTCCTCAGCTCGGTAGTCGCAGCTGCCAGAGTGGCCAGGTTCATTCGGTGCGCTGCGCAGTGAATGAAGATGGCCTTGGGCTGCTGCTGCTTGATGGTCTGCTGGACTCCGTTGTAGCGGCCCGACATGTTGGATGCGCCGTCATAGCATTGACCCCGCAGCATCTCGATGGGCAAGTTGAGTCGCAGCATAGTGTCCAGCACCAGCTTGGAGAGGGCGTCAGCAGTGTTGCTCTCGGTTGCGTGGAAGCCCAAGAATAGCTCCTGCGGCGTATAATCCTCGGCGACAAAGCGTAGGCAAATGGACACCTGCTCTTGGTGGCTGACGTCTTGACTCTCGTCAACGATGATGCTGAAAGCACCTGCAGCGCGTCCCTCATTGGCCAGCTTCCGCAGAATGCTGTGCGCCATCAACTCCAGGATCTCGTTCTGTATCTGGTGGCTGAGGAACTGCTGGTTGTCCCGTGCCAGCCACTTCTCCAGTTCCGGCGAGCGCCTCGCCCATGTCTTCAGCAGTTCCTGGAGGTTGCCGGACAGCTCATTCCGGCTGCGCACGGGCAGGCCCTGGTGCGCTAAAAACTCCATGGCGTCAAAGATGTAGTCAAGGGCCACCCTCGCCTCCCGCATGGCTTTGGCTTTGCCGGTGAGCAACTGCAGCTGCGTGAGGTTTGGCGACCGAGCTTGTGCTAGCCCCTTCACCGCAGTCTGATGGCAGCTTGAGGCTTCGTGCTGTACGAAGCTGGAAGGGACCTTAGGCCAGGTTTTGAACCCGCGGCTGATGAAGGCCATGTCCAGACGTGGCTCGGATGCCAGCAGTCCCATGCCGTGCGCTTTTGCACACGTGCTGCAGGTGACGCAGTGCCTGGCGTGGTTTTCCGGCCAGGGGAATGTCTTGCGCCATTTGCTGCAATTGAAGCGGTTGCCACGTTTGGTGCCGCCGTGCCGCCCAGCCGCCGCGGAGGAAGAAGGAGCACGCGGTCTGCAAGGAAGGATAATGATATGAAGGAAGGATTTCAAGGCAGAATTTGTATAAGGAATGGGGCACGCAGAGAACAAGGATAAATATGTGCTGCAGTATCGTGCAGTACCGTGTTGTCGTGTCTTGAGGGCCGGAAAGACGTCCAGTCACGAGCGATACTGTTTCAATTCACTGACGGTTGTATAGCAGGCTTACGGTGGGGAACTCTGTGCCCTCTATAACGCACAACGCTATAGGTGATGCTAAGTTCGCGCCAACACCCACTTCAGTTACGAATATGTCAGCCGGTCGGGTGGTCGTCGAGCCGGGTTTGATCGGCGAGGCGGCTGGGCATCTTGCGCGAACTGATGTGGTGACGCGGCCGGTGGGCTCTCAATAAATTAGCATAGACCATGGATCTAAGCATCGCATCATCTCCTCCCCAGCATCTCATCCCATCATTTCATACCCAGCATGTTATCCTCGTCGCCACGTGCAATATCGTGCAGTACCGTGTGTTGACAGGCATTGCGGGCCGGAAAGACGTCCAGTCACGAGCGATACTATATAATACTGCATGAGGCCGGTGTAAATACATTTAAGACCGAGGTGCTTTCTTGATTTTTGAACGAGGCCGAAGGCCGATGCCAAAAATAAATAAAGTGCCGAGTTCTTGAAAATGTATGCCGGCCAAGTGTGGTATGATTTTTACTATATGCCGCAAATTCCAGTCAGGTTTTAACACAAACACTGTTTTCACGCGCTCTGGTAAAATAAATTTGCCCTAGGGCATTTTTATAATACCACTTGTTACCACACCACTCGCCTCTCGGGCCAATGTATTTTGATATCCCCATTCCCGGCATATGGTTGTGTATTCACTGACGGTTGTATAGCAGGCTTACATTGGGAAACTCTGCGCCCTCTATGACGCACAACGCTATTAAAGGTGGCGCTAAATTTGCACCATATACCGCTTGTGCATTCAGATATTCCCAACCCCAAACATATATCCCTTGGTTTGTTCATCGTTAAAGGAAACCAACCACAGTCCACATGGAACATGAAATGTACTCCACTTACCACCAATCAACACCACGGGTTTCGTTTTGTTCTCAACACTGTCTCAATAAGGCAGTATTTGGGTGCGAAGCCTTGAAGGTATGCTTGACATTGAGTTATTCCCCGTCTTTATTTTAACTTAGCTTTAGACTAGAGGTGCAGAAAATCATAAATATTTGTTCCCAGCCCCAGTCACGGCCACGACATGAGCTGGTAGGTCACAGCGTTAGTCACGGCGCTGCAATGCTAACCCTATGACACTGGACTGGCCAGTCACAGCTTCAGTCACGACCGTGACCAGTTCTGGTCACAGCGCTGTGACCGCGGGAATTTGTCTGCACTTCTACTTTGGACATTGCTTTGGGACTACTGCGCTGACCAAAGTCAATGGCCGCTGTCCGTGCCGGGCGCGGCAGGCTTCCATTCCAATTCCCAGTCCCACCTAGCCCTCTATCAAATACAACTTATGTGGATGATAAGGAAAACTCACCGAGTGTCGCCGCCGTCGTCGACTGTGCTGCGGGTTGCCACCTCAGGACCGCTCACGGTGGCAGGAGTCGGACCGGGAGTCACAGGCGGACTGAGAATGGGAATCAGGCGTAAGAATAGGATTGAGGACAATGAGGACAAGTGGACGCCATTAGGGATGTATCAGTATGCACAGCTCTCGATTTAACCCTCGCCCTACGAGAGCTTTTTTCACCTTCCCCTACGGGGGGGGGGGGGCTCACAGGGGCTGTGCCCCCCCCCCTGTTAACTTCCAAACCAAGCAACTTAGAGCAATGCGGTGAGAACCAGTATGTTGCCTGTCATGAGAGGAATCTAACAGTATGCGATTGTTAGATTTTAGGTCAACGGGTGACCTTCCAGGTAAAGTGAATGACCTAAGATCGACCACGTCCAGAACAGCGATTTTGCTCTGTCAGAAAACCTCAAAATTAGAAATTGTTAAATGTAAATAAAAAGGCATCTTCCTAGACCAGTTTTGTCTCAGAAATTCAGAAAAGGTAATAAATTGTTCGTATCTGGTAAACAAGTCCAAAAAGTTATTTAAAAAATGACGTCATGAGTTTCTTACACTTCGGGAGCCATCACTCAGTCAAAAATAAAGATATTGCTTTGAAATTTGGTTTAGTATTTTCCATACATAGCTCTCTCACATATATTCCGTTTTTTTTTACATCTTCGAAATTTTGATTTTGTGGTGATTTAAAAAGAAATATTTATTTTTACTTTTGTATGGGTCAAAAACCCAAAATTCGCAAATCCGAGATTGCCATTTTAAAGAGAATGTCATATTGTATCTTTGCTGTATTGCGTTTGCAATTTGCTTCAAAACTCTGTTTTCTACAATTTTCAAACATTTATTGTTTTTCCAACAATATGACGTCATCAAAACATTATTATCTCTCAAACTACTCAACCAATTTCAGTGAAATGTTTATAGAATACGTATAATTGTTGTACATTTAGCGACTCAAAATTTAAGGAAGATGCGCCGCAGGTGTAAAAAGTTATTCAATAAAAACCACAGGCCTGTCAGCCCCCCCCCCCCCCCGTAAGGCGAGGGTTAAAGGTCTTTCAAAACACATCTTTCAACAACATTCTCTTTCTTTCAACAACATTTTTGCTTACTGTACGGAGGCATTTAGGTCCTGATGATTTGTGGACGTGGTTTGGATGATAAGGAAAACTCACCGAGTGTCGCCGCCGTCGTCGACTGTGCTGCGGGTTGCCACCTCAGGACCGCTCACGGTGGCAGGAGACGGACCGAGCGTCACAGGCGGACTGAGAATGGGAATCAGGCGTAAGAATAGGATTGAGGACAATGAGTACAAGTGGACGCCATTAGGGATGTATCAGTATGTACAGCTCTCGATTTAACCCTCGCCCTACGAGAGCTTTTTTCACCTTCCCCTACGGGGGGGGCTCACAGCCCCCCCCCCTGTTAACTTCCAAACCAAGCAACTTAGAGCAATGCGGTGAGAACCAGTATGTTGCCTGTCATGAGAGAAATCTAACCGTATGCGATTGTTAGGTTTTAGGTCAACGGGTGACCTTCCAGGTAAAGTGAATGACCTAAGATCGACCACGTCCAGAACAGCGATTTTGCTCTGTCAAAAAACTCAAAATTAGAAATTGATTAATGTAAATAAAAAGGCATCTTCCTAGACCAGTTTTGTCTCAGAAATTCAGAAAAGGTAATCATTTGTTCGTATCTGGTAAAAAAAAGTCAAAAAAGTTATTAAAAAATGAAGTCATGAATTTCTTACACTTCGGGAGCCATCACTCAGTCAAAAATAAAGATATTGCTTTGAAATTTGGCTTAGGTATTTTCCATACATAGTTCTCTCACATATATTCCGTTTTTTTACATCTTTTAAATTTTTTATTTTGTGGTGATTTAAAAATAATTTTTTTTTCCAATTTATTTTATGGGTCAAAAACCCCAAATTCGAAAATCCGAGATTGCCATTTTAAAGAGAATGCCATATTCTATCTTTGCTGAATTGCGTTTGCAATTTGCTTCAAAACTCTGTTTTCTACGATTTTCAAACATTTATTGTTTTTCCAACAACATGACTCATCAAAACATTATTATCTCCCAAACTACTTAACCAATTTCAATTAAATGTTTACAGAATACGTATAATTGTTGTACATTTAGCTGCTGAAAATTGAAGGAAGATGCGCCGCATGTGTACAAAGTTATTCAATAAAAACCTCAGGCCCCCCCCCCCCCCCCCGTAAGGCGAGGGTTAAAGGTCTTTCCAAACACATCTTTCAACAACATTTTCTCTCTTTCAACAACATTTTTGCTTACTGTAAGGAGGCATTTAGGTCCTGATGATTTGTGGACCTGGTTTGGATGATAAGGAAAACTCACCGAGTGTCGCCGCCGTCGTCGACTGTGCTGCGGGATGCCACCTCAGGACCGCTCACGGTGGCAGGAGTCGGACCGGGAGTCACAGGCGGACTGAGAATGGGAATCAGGCGTAAGAATAGGATTGAGGACAATGAGGACAAGTGGACGCCATTAGGGATGTATCAGTATGCACAGCTCTCGATTTAAAGGTCTTTCAAAACACTATTTTTGCTTACTGTAAGGATGTATTTAGGTCCTGAGGAAGAGCAAAATTATTTGGACCTAAAGGTCCAGAAAATGGCAAAAATCCAAGGCTGACTCTGGGAGTCAGCACATATCATGTTGCACAATGTGAATCTTTGCTTACCATGGCTTCTTTGAGGAAAAAAAGTGTTGAAGAGACAGCTGCCTTTTACCTGACATGGTTAAAGCTTGATTGCCAAACCAAAATGCTGAAAATGGACAGATATGTGAATTTAAGCCCAGTCACAGTACATAAGAACCAGCATAGCTTAATTGGAACTGACAAAAATGACACAGCTGGAGACATATTTTGGTTTCTTTGGATAGTAGGTAGCTATTATTAGCTCCTTGTTGGGCATTTTAATTCAATGTTTCCTAAATGCCACCACTAGGCAACAGTCAACAACTCAGTATGTGAATGTATCCTAAAGCACTGAATCAAACCCTGTCAATTGATTGTCTATGGGTCTCTTCTTGTGGCACCTCTAACCTCCTCCAAGTTGCTCCAACTTTCAACTGTCTATACTAATGCACAAGATAGTTGCAAGTTGGAGCAACTTGGAGGAAGTGAGAGGAGGTTAGAGGCGCCACTGGAACAGGCAGGCCCTATGTCTCCACCAAGCTAGGCAACTCATAGACAAAGTGGCACAAGCAATGGGTGAATTTAAAGGCCTTAGGAATTACATAAATTATTCAAACCCTGCCAATTGATTGTCTATGGGTCTCTTCCTGTGGCACCTCTAACCTCATCTAAGTTGCTCCAACTTGCAACTGTCCTATACTAATGCACAGACAGTTGAAAGTTGGAGCAACTTGAAGGAGGTTAGGAGGTTAGCACTTAGCAGCACCACTTGTGGCACTGTGATGATACTGAGATCTTATGTGATTATTTACATATCTGAAAATTGAGCCACACCAGTAGACCTTAGGAATTGTTTAAATCGTAGGTGATGACTAGGCACTGCCCAAACAGGTAGGTTACTGAAAAACTACCATAACATAACGTTAGCATAGGCACATCACATAACTAGGATCAGTGTCCCAAAATTTGCCCATTTGGGTGGAAAATGACTCCCAAATGTGAATTATTTTCCACTCTCACTCCCCATTTTAAGAGGGAATTTTCCACTCCCAAATTATAAATTGAGATTGATTCTGACATCAATATTGACAAAACGTATATGATTTCAAAGAAAACCAGGTACTGCTTTTCGTATTCAAAACAGAAATTAATATTGTTCCATTTTCTACATAATTTTCCATTCTCACATTCTTTTGTGTTGCTAGAATTTTTGACTCAAGACACCCAAGCAAAAATGGAATTTTGGGACACTGACTAGGATCATACGTTACCATCGGTATATCATTTGTAGGACATTAATAGATTGGTCTTTTTGTAGAAAATAAATGAATAAATTAGTAATGTATATATATGTCCAATATAAATTGCTAATAAATTTGTAAGTTAAGTAATTTGTTTGTGTATCTACATTCTACATCTAGGTACCTATTCCCCAAATTCCTATTACTATATCAATATTGTTTGTTCATATTGTTCCAACGGTTTCTATTGCCTAGCCCTTGGTTCCAACTATGCTTTTGCGTCACAAATGGCGCTGTGTAAAGTGAAAACAGCTGATGAAACGATGATTTTTTAAATGGACAACAAAATAATGATATGTTTGTGAAGTCTAAATAGAACAGATAAATATTTATTTTAGAAACATCATTCGCTTTAAGGTTGACGGGAAACTAAAAAAAAAAACTTAGAATATTTCCCATACACCAAATACAAATATTAACAAAATGTTGCTTACTGTTTCTTGATTCCACAGAGGAAAATATCAGTGGTGTTCGTTGAAATGTGCACAAATGTGAACGGCGCATACGGAGCTCCTCCCCAAAGATATGAACACGTGATATGGAGCGAATGCTTACGAGTTACGTCATGAAAGCATTTGATCACACCATTTACGAGTCCAAAGAACACGATAATCACTTGATTGTCTCATCTGCGCCAAACATATATTTCACGATTTCTTTGGCAATGCTAAGAATAGTGCTGTTCACAACGACAACTAAAATCCTTAGCCACCTAGGTGGCTAAGGATTTGTCGCTTAGCCATCTTTAGTAGGAACGGATTTGGTTCCAACCAATATTTGTTTAGTTCCTACTAAATTATGAAAAGATGCTGCCCTGGTTAGCCAATTTGTTTTGAGATAATCAATATTACCACCTTTTACTTTCTTTAAAATTATTTCACAAAGAATGCAGGACGAATTATGGGAAATCATTGTTGTTCTGAATATTTTATCATACATACTAAAATATGTACCATTTATTAACCCAAATATACCACATTTCGTCTGCTGATTTTAGAGGCGCGAAATTTAAATGTTATGAGCAGGGAAAGACTGCAATAGAGCCTTGGGAATACTCACCATTTTCTGGCGAATGGCGATCCCGCCTGTGTTCAAGTTCTGTTGTTCACAACGCGTTGAGAGTAAGGATTTCAAATATGACTCCCTTCTTTCTCTGGGATTATTCATGCCAGGGATGTAGTTTCATATTCAGTTGGAGGGGCTTCAGCACTCCCCCCCCCCCCCAATTCAGGTTTGATTGAGCCCCTCCAACTTTGGCAAGGATGTGGATCAAATCGAGAGAGCCTTGGGATGTGTCATTACGGATTTGGTTGTACCTTGAGTATTTTTCATTCCTCACAGCCCCATCAACGTGTTTGGAGAAGCTATACCTCTCTTTCATGGGTGGGGTAGGGACAGGGGCGCAACCACGTCCAAAAAAGTGGTACGGACACATTGGCGTTGGTACATGGGGTACCTACCTGGTAGGTACCACATGTTCTCTTACATCGGTACTCCTGGTCACCTGTTCTTAGGGGGCGGCATAAAAAGGAAAAAAAACTAGAGTTCCATAATTCTGGTCCCAGTGCTGGGACCAGACCTGGTCACGGTCGTGATTGAAGCTGTCTCTGGACTTTAGAAAGGGATGGGCAAGCCAGTCATGGTGGGCCCCTGGCAAAGAGCCCCCCCCCCCAAAAAAAAAAGAGAAAATAATATACACCTGGATATGAAAAACTACGGATTTCGGCCACTTTATTTTGTGAGGCCCCTTTGTACTTTATTTTCAACTTTTGAATAGCTGGATTGGACCAGGACCCTCAGTATCGGGCGGCATTTGCTTCTGGGGGCGGGGGGGGGGGGGTGCATTTGCTTCTTGGGACGCCAATTGTCCGGTTTAGATAGCGTCTGTTCTGCTCCATGGGGGCGACATTTTCTAATGGGCAATAGGCATTTTAACAATTTAGAGGGCGCCTTATTTACCCCGTGGGCCGTGGGGCGGCATTTGCTTATTGTCCGGTAGGGCGCCAGTTCTGCTCCATGGGGGGGGGGGGCATTTGCTTCTAGTGGCGCCTATCCTGTTCCTAAGTCGCCATTTTCTTCTAGGAATGCTAATTGTCCGATTCCGGAGGGGCGCCGTCTCTGGCCGGAGGGGCGTGGTCACTGACCGGAGGGGCGCCGTCACTGGCCGGAGGGGCGCCGTCACTGACCGGAGGTGGCGCCGTCACTAACCGGAGGGGTGCCGTCACTAACCGGAGGGGCGCCGTCACTGGCCGGAGGGGCGCCGTCACTGGTCGAAGGGCGACATCACTGGCCGGAGGGGCGTCTTCACTGGCCGGAGGAGCGCCGTCTCTGGTCGGAGGGGCGCCGTCACTGGCCGGAGGGGACGCCTTTACTGGCAGGAGGGGCGCCTTTACTGGCCGGAGGGGCGCCTTTACTGGCCGGAGGGGCGCCTTTACTGGTCGGAGGGGCGCCTTTACTGGCCGGAGGGGCGCCGTCACTGGCCGGAGGGGCGCCGTCACTGACCGGAGGGGGCGCCTTCACTAGCCGGAGGGGCGCCGTCACTAATCGGAGGGGCGCCATCATTGGCCGAAGGGGCGCCGTCACTGATCGGAGGGGCGCCAGCTTTACATGTGCGCCTCTGGTCCAAAGAACCAGGTCATGCCCTGAATGACCGTATACTATGTACGCCACTGGTGCCTCATGTCCTGTTGACAGCTCCAATTTATAAAAAAAACGCATCGGTACGGGGGGGGTGGCGCCTTCGGCGCCCGTCAAAAACGGTACGGACATTCTGTACTGTCCGTATAGGTGGTTGCGCCCCTGGGTAGGGAGGTAGGTATGTAGTCCTACTCTACCCTGACCCTATATCTGAACAGTTGACAGTTGTGCTTGTAATGCTACAATTGATATTAATTTGATGGATGGTTTTCAGCACTGTTTTGAGACATACCATTCTAGAATAAGCTACCCTTACTCCGAACATGTCCTCTGAACAGACACCATATTTTAATTTGCTTATATATATATTTATATATATATATATATATATATATATATATATATATATATATATATATATATATATACATATGACAACGGTGTCGATATATACATACATATGAATTATGACAACAGTGTCCGAACACGAACATGACAACTTCATTGATAAAAGTACTGAAGAGAAGATCATGACAACAGGTCACAAACATACAATGATGTCTTAGCAAACTGACACTTACAACATATCACATTTGAACTTATGATTGAAACACAAACACCATCACACTTGTATATAAAGGAAAGTTAAATTAATGACAGTGCCATTTTACAATTCCTCTTTTTCTTATGACAACATACCAAAGAAACATGTTGAAGAACTTGAAGACGGTGCTCTTAGCAACACCAAACAAACATGAAACAAGCGACACCAAACTTCTGAATTATAGTCCTCATCTCTGCTGTGGATGCCATAACCCACAATGCAATGGCGACACACTTCCTAAGTGGGACGGAATCAGCAATGCTTGTTGGGTCTGGAGAGTGGAGTCAAGTCTGGTGCCACCAGGTTGGATGTCCATAAAGATGTGAAGTAAGCACAATCTTTCTCACTCCTGCCATATGCCTTCTTCTTTTTTCTGATGCCACGTTCACTGTTTTTCAGGATAAGAATAGCACCTCAACTTTAACCCGCGAGTCACTGGGGGGGCTTTTTTTAGCCCCCCCCCCTTAGGAATATTAGGCATATCTCAATAACTAATGCAGATATCGACGCCAAACTTTCAGTACCTATCCGGGCATCATTTTCACACATTATAAGAATTTTTTTAAAAAAATCGTCAGATTTTTTTTTAGATATAGTGAATTTAGTGACGTCACTAAACACGATTTTGACACCAAAATCGGCTAAATTTTGCCAGGCCCTACAAATGCCGCATATGAAGCAAAATGCAATCGAAAAACGCTAAAAGGTAGAACATTGCAAGGGCTACAAACCGGCTATCTCGAAATTTTGAAACATTTGGGTTTTGACCCCCCCAAAAAAAAACTTTTTTGAAAAAATGCTCACAAAATCAAATTTTTCAAAGATATTGAAAAAACCGGAATATATATCAGATAGCAACATATGGGCAACTACCATACCAAATTTCAAAATTATATCATCTTTTTTTACTTTTATGACATATAAAGTATGGGTAAATCATGACGTCAGATTTTGAAATTGCGTTTTTAGGATTTTATTGACCGGATACAGACAAATAAATGCCAGCGCTGTTTTCTTTAGATAAATCTGATATAGAAACATGCCTTTTTTATTTCTATTTATCAATTTCAAATTTTGACCTTCAGTGACCTGAACTTGACCTGAACTTGACACTAACTTCACGTAAATGAAGTCAGGTGGTAAAATGACTTCTACTATCGAATTATACGCGTAAAAGCATCCATAAACCATGTGCTGCATGACTTTCGTAGATATTTTGTGTGTAGTAACCTTTTGTGACCTGACCTTGACCTTGCTCTTTTCCAACAATCTCACTGTAGCTCATGTGAGATATGTATCATACATTTGACATCACTTTAGGTGATTATAGGCGTAATCGAAGGCCATGGATGGCAAGTATTGTCCATAAACTCAAATACCTCGATTTTGACGTTTGACTTGACCGTGACCTGACATGTGACCTTAATTTGATTTTTTTTAAGTTTGCGTTAGGCTTCTCTCATTGAGCGCTTTCGAATGCCGCCTTGTGCGTCCCGCTGCAATCATTGGTTCTGAAGATACCAGGGGGGGCTAACCCCCCCCCCCCCCCCCCCCCGTGAGTCGTGTTACAGAATATACCCTAGTGACTGCCGGGTTAAGGCAAAGGGCTAAAAAGATTAATGCCCAAACAGTCTTCTCACAATCATCCATTTCAATCTTGGAAACAGATATGCTGAATTAGTTCAAACATACATACATATATGCTGCATCATAGATAACATGAAATACCTCGTTTGGACACTGAATAATCTGCCTCAAATTTAACTACAGCAGTGAATGACGGTGCTGGACTCGCATTTGCACAAGCTGAAACAAAAAAGTGTATCAGCTTAAAGGGAGATAGTGACCTTTTTCCACAAAAATGGAGTTAGCACCTGAAATCGATAGACGAGACCAAAATATATTGTAAATTCATCACATTTTGCATATAACAATTTCTACCGCGAGATATTTCAATTCATGGTTGATAAGCGCTCCACGCTTATAATCAGCAAGCACTCGGTAACGTATTCAGTAAATTAGCCTCCCTACGCATTGTTATTTATCATGAAGGTATGCAATATGTTTCCTGCATTCTATCTTTTGCGAATATGTGCCAAACTTTTATGAACAATCAACAATCATTTTAAAAAAGTGCATTGAAATCGGCAGTTTAGGTAGGCCCCCGATGGCAACCTATTTAGTGTCGGCGATTTGTTTATAAGTGCCCATTCAACAACGTTGAACAGATTGACACAAAAGCGAATATGTGCCAAAAATGTTGCGCTTTCCAGTAGTGTAGAGAAAATACCGATCATAAATTTTCCCAAACTTCCAACTTTGAATTAGGGAATAATTGTATTTAATTCTTAAATTTAGATCACATCATTTTAATACCATAACGGTAGCCAAAGAAAGTGTTGCTAACAAAATCAAAAGGTCATTATCTCCCTTTAATAGCTCCATTTTAAATTTTGGAAATGAAATTTGAGGCAAATTATTGAGTGTCCAATCCAGGTACTTCATGTTATATATGGCTGCGTGAATTGATAAGGGCTCACTGCCCTAATTCTGAACAGTCCTATCAGCAAAAAAGAATCCAGTAGATTTGAATAGCCTTTAATCTGCATAGACATAAAAGAAGACACAAAAAACAAGACTAAGGCAGGCAATTGATGCCAGTAAATTTGAATAGCCTTTAATCTGCATAGAAATAAAACAAGACACATGAATATACGTTCTTGGACGATACCGCGAAAATAAATATCTATATCGAGACTTTTCAGACAAATTATTGCACGTGGCCGAAGGCTGAGTGCAATAATTTGTCTGAAAATTCGAGATATAAATATTTATAAGCGGTAGAGTCCTATTAGATATTATTTCCTGTGTGTTTAACAAGACAGAGTCGATGGCAATGGAAAGGCCTTATTTTAATCTGACGGATTGGTTAGATGATGATGTTGATACAATCGAAAACGAAGCCAAAGACTATGTTAACGGATTACAAAATGTAAACACTGTGACCAAAAAAATGTATTGGATCAACAAACTAGAAAAGGCTGCAGAAGACAAGTATAGTTGTCTTCAAAAAGAAGACAACTATACTTGAACTTTCACCTCGAGGTAAGATTTTCGTCTTTGAGAGTATAAACCAAAACGCAATACGATGACTCAGCAAAAAACTAATATCGGCGATGTATTTACCAATACAAAAGCTATATAATGTAT
The DNA here is from genome assembly GCA_036785665.1 of Chirona hameri. Classification (NCBI taxonomy): domain Eukaryota; kingdom Metazoa; phylum Arthropoda; class Thecostraca; order Balanomorpha; family Balanidae; genus Chirona; species Chirona hameri. Next base: position 5,211 of record JAXIVJ010016695.1, on the reverse strand, counting down.
TTTAGTTTTCTTTAAACAAGAAGATGGTAATCACAACATACGATCCAAGAAAACAATCCAAATTAACGTCTCGTGCAAAGTTTCCTGGATCCCAGTTTTAGGCTTAAAATTGCACAAAAACATACAGGAATCCATATTCCTGTATGTTTTGTGCAATTTTAAGCCTAAAACTGGGATCCAGGAAACTTTGCACGAGACGTTAATTTGGATTGTTTTCTTGGATCGTATGTTGTGATTACCATCTTCTTGTTTAAAGAAAACTAAAATACATTATATAGCTTTTGTATTGGTAAATACATCGCCGATATTAGTTTTTTGCTGAGTCATCGTATCAAACTAAGGCATTCAAATCTCGAGGTGAAAGTTCAGGTATAGTTGTCTTCTTTTTGAATAAGTCTTCTGCAGCCTTTTCTAGTTTGTTGATCCAATACATTTTTTTGGTCACAGTGTTTACATTTTTTAATCCGTTAACATAGTCTTTGGCTTCGTTTTCGATTGTATCAACATCATCATCTAACCAATCCGTCAGATTAAAATAAGGCCTTTCCATTGCCATCGACTCTGTCTTGTTAAACACACAGGAAATAATATCTAGGACTCTACCGCTTATAAATATTTATATCTCGAATTTTCAGACAAATTATTGCACTCGGCCTTCGGCCACGTGCAATAATTTGTCTGAAAAATCTCGATATAAATATTTATTTTCGCGGTATCGTCCAAGAACGTATATTCCGGATTGCAACTCAATTTCAAACCATTCGCCACCATTAGCCACCTAGGTGGCTAAACAGCCATTAGCCACGTTCGACGGAGGAGGCTAAGCTGGCAACACCAAGATGCCAGATCGGGCGGCAGGAGCGAGTGTAGAAGGGGGTAGGTAGCACTGTTAACGAAGTGTGTGATTATGGGTGATTTGACGTGGAAGGTCCAGTTTGGGTGTTGAATTATGCGGAAATTGTTGATAACTATATTTGAAAACACCAGACATATTCCGTTTTGTGGCAAAGCAACATGCAGTAGCACCACAAATTGGGGATGCTGGGATCGACCCTGTTAGCCACCTAGGTGGCTAAGGAATCGGTTGTCGCAAGTTGTCGTTGTGAACAGCACTAATGATATGTTTTTTTGAGTTGGTGACTGGTGTAGGTCATTTTTTGTTGAGATCAGGGTAAGATTTTCGGAGACTGGTGATGTTAAATTAATTAGTTGAAAAATGGCTTTGTCGATTATCTCCTATGAGGCCCTTAGGCCATTGTTTTGGGTTGTTATTAGCCTGTTCTCATTGACTACTCCTCCAAGCTAGGTACCTGACAGGGCCTTGATCTCAGTGTTTATACAGTGTCAGTATACTTTAACTTGGCCACATGCAGCCTGCAGGTACCTACATTGTCTTTCTCCATAATTTTGGGATAATATGTTGTACCTATTGTTGGATTTTAAATGATATTTTATGGCAAACTTTACTAACATTTTAAAGTTTTTTCCTTTTCTATGTTCACATTTATTAATCATTTTGTTGTGATTGTTATTGAAAAATCCTTAGGTGATTTTGCATACCGTTCACAGTATGTATTTACTTAGGGATTTACTGGCAATGTTGGGGTTGTAATATTAATAATTGGGGTTGTAGTTTTTGAGGATGCAGTTGTAGCTACAACCCCAAAAGTATATAAAGTTCCGCATGTGCCTGTGGTGTGTGGAGGGTGAGCGCGCGGTGGTGTGGACTGACGCCAGCTCGCTGGCCGCGGGCGTCGTCGTGGAGCTGCCATATGGCGGCGTCATCGAGGATGCGTGCTGGCTGCGCAGTGACGCTAAGTGCATTAACACAGCAGATATAAGCGTTTGACTGATGCAAAGTACGCGAGTCGGCGCACATCAATATGGCCGAGTTAGACGCGGCCATCCGAGGTGTGAACTTGGCTGTGACCTGGGGCATGCGCGACATCGAGCTACGGACGGACTCGGCGACAGTGCACCGGTGGGTGGACGATGCTCTGACTGGCCGTGCTCGCCTCCGCACCAAAAAGCACATGGTGAGATGCTCATCAGACGCCGTGTTGACATCATCCGCCAGCTGGCAGGCGAGCTCGGACTTGACCTGTCGGTGGTGCTGATTCGATCGGCGGAGAACCGTGCAGACGTTCTGACGCGTGTGCCTAGAGAGTGGCTCAGAGAGGCTGAGCGTGTGCGAGTGCGTGACGGCTCGTCCATGGGTGGCCAGCCGGCTGTCCACGCGGCGTCCGCCGAGCGAGACGCGGGTGCAGCGTTTGTGGCCGAGCGGGGTGCGGGTGCGACGTCTGTGGTCGAGGGAGACGCGAGTGCATCGGCCGTGGCCGAGGTACATGTGAGCGCCGGTCACCCCGGCGTCCGACGAACATTGTATTTCGCGCGGCGCAGTGTCGGGCAGAGTGTGACGCGGGCTCAGGCGCGGGCCGCGGTTCTCGGCTGTGATGTGTGTCGCGCGATCGACCCGGCACCCGTAACGTGGCGCCACGGGACGCTGGATGTGCCAGAGTCATGGCAGCGACTCGCGATTGACAGCGACGAGCGAGTCTTACCTGACCATTGTGGACTGCGGACCGTCACGTTACAGCTTGTGGCGACCACTGCGCCGCGAGGACTTTGCTAGCGTTGTTTGGGTGCTTGAGGAGGTGTTCTATGAGCGGGGGAACCTGCTGAGCTATTTAGCGACAATGATACTGTATTCCGCAGCCGTAACTTTGCGAGCTTCGCTGTTCGCTGCAATGTGTCGCTGCGATTCCGAGCTGCACACGTGCCGAGCGGTAATGGCATTGTTGAACGTACGTAATCACCGCCGTGTGTAGGTCATTGCCGCGAGAAAACGGTGTTCTGTTGCTGAGGCAGTACATGTGTTCAATGTGTCGCCCCGCGCCGGCGAGGCAGCTGCCAGCAGCCCCGCTAGTCGGATATACCGTTATGTGGTCGGAGTCCTGTGTGCGGCGCTGAGGCGCCGATAGGCGTGTGTAGGTCATTGCCGCGAGAAAACGGTGTTCTGTTGCTGAGGCAGTACATGTGTTCAATGTGTCGCCCCGTGACGGCGAGGCAGCTGCCAGCAGCCCCGCTAGTCGGATATACCGTTATGTGGTCGGAGTCCTGTGTGCGGCGCTGAGGCGCCGATACCTTTAGTGACTGAATACAACACTTCCATTTGGCCGGAAGATAGCGACTATGACAGCTTTTTCACTCGGCTCAATAATCTTCATTCATGTATTAAGTTTAAAGTTGAGTGAGAAAAGAACGACCAGAGGCCCATTTCACAAAGAAGTTAGTAATTACACATGTTTGCGATTACAAACGCAAGAAAATATTGCAAACCTCACACAAAGACATTTCACAAACATTCGCCACCTCTGAATTACCGATTGTAAAGAAAATTGTAAACACAAATGTTAGTACAGCAGAAAGCTTGAAATCAAGAACGTTTGTATTAAACTTGATGCTAATGACAAATAATTTGATTGTTAACAAATTAATTTAAAGGGAATAGTTCACCTTTAACATGGGGTTTTGGACTGAGATAGCAGATTTGTAGAGCAGCTCTAAAAATGGTTTGTGGTGAAAGAATTACCTCTCTACGTTAAGTAATTTCGACACAGGCCTAGTTGGCCCGATTTCATTCCCGCTGTTCCGGGCCACGATCGGGGAATGAACGCTCGCCGCCGCACCGCCGGAGGCAGGTACACTCTCTGGCATGTAGTCTCTGGTCACGACGCCTCGTTAATATCCGCTCAGCCGCCCGGGCGGCGCGGCGGCCTCTTGTCAGAGACTGTGCTTGGCGTCAGGCGGAGCGGGGCGGAGCCAGAACGCCAGCTGCTATCGTACGATTTCTCGTGAAATAGAAAGAGAAACTTACTTCTTTCTCCACATATATCCATCAGTTGTCCAAACCAAAGTCATATTCATAGTTTTGAGCTCAAGATGCACCTAATGGTTGAACTTCAAGACAACTTTCAAGGTGACCTATTCCCTTTAACAAATATTTACATTGTGGTTTATTTTTGTATTCAATATAAAATTAGTTATAGGGAGAATAATCTTTTAATTCACATTTCATCGGAATGCAAACTCTGATCGTAAAAATACATCTTGGTAAGCAGTTAGAGTAACCAGAATTTGACCATTCACCAGGTGGCGGAGCATAACAACAGAACTACTCTTAAAAGAAAGATCGTTGAATTTCTCGACCATTTGTTCACCTAACCTAGCCGATTTCCTACGTCGTAAAGGGTGAAGGTTCACTGCACATTGCACAAGACATCGTTGACCGCTGCAATTCTATCGCCATGCGGGTTCTCCGCGCGGAGGCGCCCCTCACAGCGCAATCGGTAAGGTGCACTGGGACTTCAAAGCTGGAGATCCCTGTTCGAATCTCTCGGAAATAACTTTTTTGGGGCAGCTATCTTTTTTAGCTAACTTTTGTGGGGCAGCTAAATGCTGCAGCGTCAACCTTGCGGATGCAGCGCCGCTCTACCGTACATCCGCCAGAATCGGTTACACGGTCTCCAAGACGCATGACCGCCCGAGTAAAATCGTGCGGGCCGCCGTAGTTACAGCGCGTCACTCCAGCTCGACGCACGGACTCGGGTCGGCTGGTTGCAATCAGGTCAATCAGACTGTTCGCTGGCCGGTAGGTGGGCTGCACAGAGTTGGTTACATGCATATCGTACGTAGTGAACATTCGCAACAGCGGGTCGTCGGCATTGGATCGTTTGGCTTTCAACAGGCAGTGATTAAAGTCACCAACGATCACAAGTGCGGAACGCGGGTGATTCGCGAGCATAAACTGCAACTGATACTCCAAATCTTCAAGAACTGCCAAAGAGCTGGCGAACAGTGCTAGTCGGGACTCGGTACGCTGACGCTGTCAACACTGTCTGGCGTTTTGAGACCCGGATCAGCACCCACACAATCTCTAAGTTAGAGTTGGCTACACCAGTCACCGGGGTCGGCAGCAGCTCGCAGCTCAGGTGCTCACGCACCAACACGGCCACGCCTCCCCTGCCCCTGGCCAGATTCCGGTCGGTTGGCCGGTCGCGCCGCAGCAGTTTATAGCCGTCCACTGTGAGCAGGCGGTCCGGTACACTGGCAGTAAGCCAGGTCTCGCACAAAGTCAGCAGGTCGAAGCCGTACACGTGGCTAATGTCAATGCGAATGTCTGGTAGCTTACTCTTGAGTGACTGTACGTTG
>JAXIVJ010016694.1:0-28173 GCA_036785665.1 Chirona hameri | reverse complement strand
AAGGTAAATGATAGGTTACCTTCAGATTGACGTCGACGGCTGAGCTCAGGGTCTTCGTCGATCTCGAACTGATGCTCCAGTCTGATCAGCAACTGGCCAGCTTTGTACGTCTCCAGGGTCAGCAGGTGAACATTCGAAGGCAGAGGATTCATCCCTGTGAACTAAATAAACACAGCAGGCTCAACTTCAAGTGGAAGACGATTCATTTAAACAACAGCAGGCTTCTGCCTGGAGATGGTGATTGTGGACAAAGGGATCAGAAAGGGAGTGAGGGAAAAATAAAAAACACAAAGAGACATTAAGGAAAGGGAGGGAAAAGGGGTTGAGAGGGAAAGGGAAGGAAAAGAGGAATATGCTTAAGAACATAAAAATATTTGTTGGCACCATTACAGCCACAGAGCTACCATTAGCCTTCTCTGGCAGGGCTTACCTGTTTGATGGTCTGGCCGCTGAGCCACTGTTGCACGGTCATTTGTTCAGCAGCTGAGAAGCTGAGTGTCGGCGCCATGAAGATCGTCTCGGCGAGGCGGCGGTGCAGCCGGGCGCTGTCGGCGGGGTCGGAGAGCAGCACCCAGTGGCGACCGCGCACCACCAGACCCGTGCCGAACGCAGTCTCATTCAGAGCCTCTCCCACGCCGAACCCGTCATCCTGCACTGTGCGGCGGTGCAGCTGACGGTAAACCACAACAATGTGTTAATGACATCCTGCACTGTGCGGCGGTGCAGCTGACGGTAAACCACAACACTGTGTTAATGTCATCCTGAACTGTGCGGCGGTGCAGCTGACGGTAAACCACAACACTGTGTTAATGTCATCCTGCACTGTGCGGCGGTGCAGCTGACGGTAAACCACAACACTGTGTTAATGTCATCCTGAACTGTGCGGCGGTGCAGCTGACGGCACAATGCAACATCGTGTTTGTAAACTTGGAATATGAAAACGATTGTTGATTGGCGCGTACCATCAGCTCCAGCTGGCCGCTGGCCAGGCTCGTGCCGCCCTGCGAGCGGTCCGTGAGCACAGTCAGCTGACTGGCGGCGTCTTTGATGTAGAGCCGTGAGTTGACCGGATAGTAGTTTCCGGCCACCGGCTCCGTCTCGTTCAGCGTCCAGGCGACGCGCTGGTTACGTCGACCTGCAACACGTGCTCTTTTATCGGAGGCAATCAATTGTGGAAAAGATGACTACAAGGTGCTCTATTTGGCATTCATATTTGTAAATTGAATAGACACAACACACAGTGAAGGTCATTATGATGTAGAATTTACCTTCAAAGACGCAAAAGCCTTTCAAAGACGCACCCAGATAAGTCTCAATTTGAGACGGCAGAGATACTATACTATGAACTTACGATCCATCATTTGTCTGCCGTTTGAATCCGTGTAGAACACATCATTGGAGTTGACGTCACTGGTGAATCGGCTGATAATCTCCTTTGCCACTCCGTCTCTGTGTAAAACAATGATTGAACCTCCAGTAATTTTTCACAAGCGTTGATCTAACACTGGTACCATGTCACGCATTATAGAATAGGTCCCCCTGCCACTTGCCAGTATATATACTACTCAGTCTGCTTTATTTTTGTGTATTTTCTATCCAGAATTTGCTGCCCAATTCCACTCCACTCGTCAGCTAACCATTCAGGACCCAACACTCTGCATCTCAGATACTCACTCTGTGGGAATCGGTCCCACTTGCCACTCGACCTCCGCATACGGCTCTCCTTTGTACAGCCGGGTGACCTGGGAGACCCACTCCTCCGCGAAGGAGTGTCTGAACTCCTTGACCAGAGGTCCGTCCAGCGTCACCACACCCTGAGGCCGGAGACACGGCGTTATTCAGATACTCCAGACGGCAATACTGCAGTATTGCAGGCAATGTGCAGTAGGACGCGAAGTTATGCCGGTTTTCACTTAGCAGCTGCATATACACTTAGCAGCTGCATGTACAGTACTTCCCGGACAATGTACAGGGACCCACAGTTGCTATATGGTACACACTAAGGTCCGGCTTATCTTCTCATCTAGCGTGCTTGACTGCGAATTCAGGAACGACAATAATGCCATTCAAACCGCATTACTGAGTGCTTCAAAATGCTATATTGCTGCATTGGCTCACCTTATCTAGTAGCTGATTTTAAGCCAAATCCATTTTTAGCTCTTTGCGGAGGAAACATTTATTTTTGCTTAAAATCAGCCAATAGATCAGGTGAGCCAATGCATCAATATATAATTTTGAATGCATGTATTGTCTTTGTTTAATTCGTAGTCAAACATACGCTAGAGGAGAAGATAAGCCGGAACTTTGTGTGTACCATAGCGACTGCGGGTCCCTGTATCTACTTCGTTTTCGCTTACAAGTAAGATAATAATTTTACGTTTGAATAACTGTACTTACATATTTGTGGTATAAGTTATAACCTCACGAATTGTCTCATTGCCATTATCTTGTTACAATCGTCTCGATGCTACTACTCATGCTTGAGTGTGTGTTGACCTGATGAACTTACATATCACATTGGCTCGTTGTTTTATTGAAACACAACTAAATCAATGACAATATTATTTAAATTACCGTTGTCTGGATCGGCTTCGCTTCTCCCACCGGATTGAAAACATAAGCGCCTGTAGGTCTGTGCTGTGACTCCCAGGGATCGTTGCTGACGTTACCGTATCCTTGATACCACATAAACGTTTGATTAACCTGGTGGCGGAGAGAAGGGATACTTTTTAGGGCAAGCTGTCAATGCATGCTGGTTATTGCTGTTGAGATGATACAAAAAAAGCATTTTTGTTCTCCTTGTCGTTATGAGATACGACATGGCAACACAAAATTCGTTCTCCCAAGAAATGTCAATACACTTTTTGAGCGAGAACAAATGTTAGGCAAAGTAATGTCCATGATCTTAATCAACGTAAAACACATAACTGGCATGTCATGTACCTACCGTGACGTCATCAGTGGCGGTGCTGATCCGACCCAGCCGCCCTGTCTCGGGGTCAAGGTCAAGTGTCACGTGACCATTCGTCAGTGTTGTCAGGCCCGGCCTTTTCCGCACGTGCTGTGAGACTTCGATGGACGCTGACACGCTGACAAAATAGGATCTAAAGACAGGGAAACCAACCACGTTATTGATATTTTGTAATGATGATACATGCTAGACGCACACAATTGCTCCATGTGAAGATATGTCATCAACCATACAAAAATAAACAACATAGAATTACAAAATTATATTTGTGCCACATTTAAAAAAAAATGTTGTCTTCGCGTAACACTATATTACACTCACTGTGTAACTGTGTTAAACAACATGCCCTAGCGGTATGCACATGCTGTTGACGGGCGTCTTTGCTAGGATCAGAAAAAACAGTGTAAGTTGGTGCTTACTTGAATCCCAGCGGCGGCAGATCGGGTGCCTGAAACACCAGCTCGTAGGTGGCTGTCGAATTCCGACCGGGCAAGCTGACCACTTCGTCAGCGATCGGACTCAGCTGGCTTTCAACGGTTCTGCCTGAGAAAAACGTGAAGACAAAACAATGAGGTGACGTGAAGTTGTGCACTTATAAATTGATGCATTTCTTCAAAAAATGTTTTCTCCGTGTGGAGCTGAACGAACACCATTGATCAGATATAGTGAAACTATATACCTACTAAAAACAACTCTGAACATCTCTTATCAGATATAGTGAAACTATATACCTACTAAAAACAACTCTGAACATCTCTTATGCTAAAAAGAATTGCTCAGAAGTTGAACAGCGTAATGTCGTACTCATGACCAGGATATTGCTACTTGAGAAGCAAGAGGTCTCCAAACTAAATGCATCCTTCATCTCTACAAGCAGACTTTACTTGTTTGTCCTGCGCCATCTCTTGGGCGTTTGCCAGGCATGGCTCCTGCAGCCTGCATGGCTGTCGATCAGGGACGTACCCTCTCCGTCCACCACGATGGCGGACAGCCCGGTCACAGGCAGTCGGACCCAGTGGCCGACCAGCCGCGACAGCGGGTTATAGACGGTCACCACAAACTGGCTGCTCCGCTCGGTCACCTCGCACGCGGACGTGTTCAGCTGGTTACAGAAACTCTGCTCCGGCAGCCCCGCCAAACTGCAAACCGGCGCAGTCGGTTACATCGTGCTGTACAAATGTTCACTTGCAGCATACGGACATGACAAGCTTATGGAGGCAAACCTTGACAACATCCAGGTAAACATGTGATGTGACGTCACTTGACTGACCTGAGGGCGTCGTTAACGGCCGCCTGGCAGGACTCGGTACCCTCGGACTCGGACAACATCCAGGTAAACATGTGATGTGACGTCACTTGACTGACCTGAGGGCGTCGTTAACGGCCGCCTGGCAGGACTCGGTACCCTCACTGAGTCGCAGCACGTAGTCATCAGCCACCAGCTGCTTCTCGGTACCTGCAGAAGACAAACGTACCTATATTTAGCTATGTTGGTAATACGTATGGCAAATAATAAAGTTACCACCAATACTCGTATAGCTGATACACTCAAATTATAAATAAAAATAAAAATAGGGAAAAATGACAAAATACAACTCCTCGTTTGCATACATGTGTACTTAAAATCAGCATTTCTGTTGACTGATTAGCGACAATGGCAGCTAAGCGGTACTCAATTGGTGCGTATCGGAAGTAATTCAACGGCATAATATTTGAACCTTAAATTACGCATAAACTTTAATGCAACGTTATAACTTAACGTGAAGTTGCTAGCAGAATTACATGCAAAGCGCCAGAATAAAAACAAAACGTATGTTAAAGGGAAATCATGACCTTTTCCCACAAAAATGGAGTTAGCACTTCACATCGACAGACAAGGCCAAAATATGATGCAAATTCATCGCATTTGGCATATCAAAATTCTTTCCGAAAGATATTTCAAGTTAATCTTGTTAAGTGTTCCACACTTTTAACGACCGGTTCTTGCCAAGTACTTTTCGGTTTCCGTCAAACTCTGGGCTTTTCCCGTATTGCTTTTTTACGCAATGGTGTGGAAAATATATTTTGCGTTCTGCTTGTTGTGATTATATACCCGCACATCCTTTACAATTAACAACCATTGACAAAATTGGCAATTAAATCGGAAGCTCATCGATGCACCTCGACGGCGACCTATTCAGTGTCGACGATTTGTTTCGAAGTGCCCATTCAACAACGTTGAACAGATTGATACAAAAGCGCCAGATGTGTCGCTTTCCAATAGTGGAGGGAAAATACCGATCATTAATTTTCCCAACTTCCAACTTTGAATGAGGGAATAATTTGATTTCATTCTTAAATTTAGATCACATCATTTTAATACCATAACGGTAGTCAAAGAAATGGTTGCTAACAAACTCAAAATGTGATGATTTCCCTTTAACGAAGCATGCACTGCAGCCGCATCACTAAGTGCCCTCGCTGGCCGCCCCAGGGGTGACCTGTGACGGCGTCGTGGTGCTGGTTAATCGCCATCGCGTTCCTCAGCAGGTCCACCCTGTTCGGACGGTTCTCCGTGTCCTCCGTTTGGAACATGGCCGTCAGCTGCTTACACACCTGGATAGTGAACAGTCACGCGAAGAACGTAAACTTCTGTTGGCTTCCGTAGATTCATGTTTAATGAACGTTTGGATCAATCATTTGACTACTTATTTATGATTTCTTCACATTTTATATCATGTTATGCCCGCTCAAATCCAACCAACAAACATCTTATAAAAACGGCGAAGAACCTATTGCCGCTTCTGGATAATTTTGAAGGATTCGTCTTAATTATTTAATTTAGTTACCTGTAGGACGTTGTTGGACTTGCGGATATAGCCCTTCTGCGCCGGCCGCGACGTGAAGTATCCGGTCCAGTAGGCCCACGGGTCACTCGCATACGGCACAAAGTCGTCCTGCGGGACGGCAGGCACCGATAATGGGGGTATTCCCACTAAATGGGTGTACCAATAAAGTTGAAGTAACGTCTAATCTGCATGTCACATTCCAATGGGACGCGAACATAGGTATAACCATTTATCTTTGCTTCTTGGGATTCTGTTTTGTGTAGGTATGCGAACAAATATATGAATTATAACAACACACCTCAGTTCAAACTGATCTTGCAACACCAAACGTTAATGATTTCGTATCAACACTTATGCAGTTTAAGTGCAAATTAAGCGGTATTGGTTGCATTGCACGCATAACACGGCTGGCGGCGAATGCAAAGGCTGTGCCGCACGGCACGTTAAATCCATCAGTTAGGCTGTACCGCAGTACGGATTAGTACCTATTTTGAATAGGGTGTGATAGTGCATAGTAATTTTAAGACATGGGTAAATAATACCAAATGGCACAGAGCAGGTATTCACAAGCGAAACTGCACGATATGCTAAATCCACCCACATGTTACATGGATGAAGCACGATGTGACTCCCACATAGGCGTGAGTGACAAATGTGTACCGACATGACAAAGACGCAGAAGGAAACCGACCTGGAAGTCGGGCCAGGTGATGCCACTGTCGTGGAGCGCCTTTAGGTAGCATGACGGCGTCGAGTACAGCAGGTTCACCATCTCACCATCCTCCTGGCGCGCGTTCACATACCTGCCGCACACCGATATTAGTGACACACCGCATACACATCGTGACATTCCACATATCCCCCACTCTTCACACCCAAACGTCCGGCCGGTTAGCTCAGTTGGTTAGAGCGTCGTGCTAATAACGCGAATGTCATGGGTTCGACCCCCATACTGGCCAAACTTTTGCATCGTATTTTAAATTTCATACCGGCAGATTATTGATGGCGAACCCACAGCATAGACAATATATTGAACAGTAGTATAGAATATCTCCACTCACTTGATCAGCTTATCCAGGTTTTTGAACCACATGTGAGCAGCCTGGTAGTTAAAGTCGTCACCCATCGTCATCATGATGTGGTTGCTTCTGTAGGCTTTTGACTTGTTCTTTGCAAATTCAATGAAGTTGTCCACCTGTAAACGGAACACAAAACATTGAACATGGTGAAAATGGAATGCAACGTACCTTACATTAAGTAGTGACATAAACAAATATCAGCTTCGTGATAATAAAGAAACAATAACTAAATTGTATCAATTAAGCACAATTTTTCACCAAAATGTTAAAATGAAGCGTACAACGCCATGGCCGAGCGTGGCTAACCTTATCGTTGACGTTGTAGTCCTTGAGTCGTCTGTCGTCCATGATGGGCTGGTCGTTACAGTTAACATCATAACAATGTCCGGGCGGAGGAGAGTAGTGTTTGTACAAGACGCCGGTGAACAGGTCCCCATCCGAGCCTGCCGAACAGTCACATCATAACAATGTCCGGGTGGAGGAGAGTAGTGTTTGTACAAGACGACGGTGAACAGGTCCCCATCCGAGCCTGCCGAACAGTCACATCATAACAATGTCCGGGTGGAGGAGAGTAGTGTTTGTACAAGACGCCGGTGAGCAGGTCCCCATCCGAGCCTGCCGAACAGTCACATCATAACAATGTCTGGGTGGAGGAGAGTAGTGTTTGTACAAGACGCCGGTGAACAGGTCCCCATCCGAGCCTGCCAAACAGTCACATCAGAGACAGGTCCCCATCCGAGCCTGCCAAACAGTCACATCAGAGACAGGTACCCATCCGAGCCTGTCAAACATTCACATCAGGGACAGGTACCCATCCGAGCCTGCCAAACAGTCACATCAGAGACAGGTCCCCATCCGAGTCTGCCAAACAGTCACAGGTTCCCATCTGAGCCTGCCAAACAGTCACATCAGGGACAGGTACCCATCCGAGCCTGCCAAACAGTCACACCAGGGACAGGTTCCCATCCGAGCCTGCCAAACAGTCACACCAGGGACAGGTTCCCATCCGAGCCTGCCAAACATTCAGATCAGGGACAGGTACCCATCCGAGCCTGCCAAACAGTCACATCAGAGACAGGTACCCATCCGAGCCTGCCAAACAGTCACATCAGTGACAGGTCCCCATCCGAGCCTGCCAAACAGTCACATCAGGGACAGGTACCCAACTGAGCCTGCCAAACAGTCACATCAGTGACAGGTCCCCATCCGAGCCTGCCAAACAGTCACATCAGGGACAGGTACCCATCCGAACCTGCCAGTCACTTCAGAAACAGGGCCCCATCCGAGCCTGCCAAACAGTCACATCAGAGACAGGTACCCATCCGAGCCTGCCAAACAGTCACATCAGAGACAGGTACCCATCCGAGCCAACCAAACAGTCACATCAGGGGCTGGTACCCATCCGAACCTGCCAAACATTCACATCAGGGACAGGTACCCATCCGAGCCTGCCAAACAGTCACATCAGGGACAGGTACCCATCCGAGCCTGCCAAACAGTCACATCAGAGACAGGTACCCAACCGAGCCTGCCAAACAGTCACATCAGTGACAGGTCCCCATCCGAGCCTGCCAAACAGTCACATCAGGGACAGGTACCCATCCGAACCTGCCAGTCACTTCAGAGACAGGGCCCCATCCGAGCCTGCCAAACAGTCACATCAGAGACAGGTACCCATCCGAGCCTGCCAAACAGTCACATCAGAGACAGGTACCCATCCGAGCCTGCCAAACAGTCACATCAGAGGCTGGTACCCATCCGAACCTGCCAGTCACATCAGGGGCAGGTACCCATCCGAACCTGCTAAACATTCACATCAGGGACAGATACCCATCCGAACCTGCCAGTCACTTCAGAGACAGGGCCCCATCCGAACCTGTCAAATAGTCACATCAGGGACAGGTCCCCATCCGAGCCTGCCAAACAGTCACATCAGATACAGGTCCCCATCCGAACCTGCCAGTCACTTCAGAGACAGGGCCCCATCCGAGCCTGTCAAATAGTCCCATCAGGGACAGGTACCCATCCGAACCTGCCAAACATTCACATCAGGGACAGGTTCCCATCCGAGCCTGCCAAACAGTCACATCAGGGACAGATGCCCATTCGAACCTGCCAGTCACTTCAGAGACAGAGCCCCATCCGAACCTGCCACACAGTCACATCAGGGACAGGTACCCATCCGAACCTGCCAAACATTCACATCAGGGACAGGTACCCATCCAAGCCTGCCAAACAGTCACATCAGGGACAGGTCCCCATCCGAGCCTGCCAAACATTCACATCAGGGACAGGTGTCCATCCGAACCTGCTAAACATTCACATCAGGGACAGATACCCATCCGAACCTGTCAGTCACTTCAGAGACAGGGCCCCATCCGAACCTGCCAAACAGTCACATCAGGGACAGGTCCCCATCCGAGCCTGCGAACAGTCACATCAGAGACAGGTCCCCATCCGAACCTGCCAGTCACTTCAGAGACAGGGCCCCATCCGAGCCTGCCAAACAGTCACATCAGAGACAGGTACCCATCCGAACTTGCCCGTCACTTCAGAGACAGGGCCCCATCCGAGCCTGTCAAACAGTCATATCAGGGACAGGTACCCATCCGAGCCTGCCAAACAGTCACATCAGTGACAGGTCCCCATCCGAGCCTGCCAAACAGTCACATCAGGGACAGGTACCCATCCGAGCCTGCCAAACAGTCACATCAGAGACAGGTACCCATCCGAAACTGCCAAACAGTCACATCAGAGACAGGTACCCATCCGAACCTGCCAAACAGTCACAGGTCCCCATCCGAACCTGCCAAACAGTCACATCAGAGACAGGTCCCCATCCGAGCCTGCCAAACAGTCACATCAGGGACAGGGCCCCATCCGAGCCTGGCAAACAGTCAAAGGTCCCCATCCGAGCTTGCCAAACAGTCACATCAGAGACAGGTTACCATCCGAGCCTGCCAAATAGTCACATCAGGGACAGGTACCCATCCGAGCCTGCCAAACAGTCACATCAGAGACAGGTCCCCATCTGAACCTGCCAAACAGTCACATCAGGGACAGGTCCCCATCCGAGCCTGCCAAACAGTCACATCAGAGACAGGTCCCCATCTGAACCTGCCAAACAGTCACATCAGAGACAGGACCCCATCTGAACCTGCCAAACAGTCACATCAGGGACAGGTCCCCATCCAAGCATGCCAAACAGTCACATCAGGGACAGGTCCCCATCCGAGCTTGCCAAACAGTCACATCAGAGACAGGTCCCCATCCGAGCCTGCCAAACAGTCACATGTCTTGATCCGAGCCTGCCAAACAGTCACATGTCCCCATCCGAGCCTGCCAAACAGTCACATGTCCCCATCCGAGCCTGCCAAACAGTCACATGTCCTCATTCGAGCCTGCCAAACAGTCACATGTCTTGATCCGAGCCTGCCAAACAGTCACAGGTCCTGATCCGAGCCTGCCAAACAGTCACAGGTCCTGATCCGAGCCTGCCAAACAGTCACAGGTCCTGATCCGAACCTGCCAAACAGTCACAGGTCCTGATCCGAACCTGCCAAACAGTCACAGGTCCTGATCCGAGCCTGCCAAACAGTCACAGGTCCTGATCCGAGCCTGCCAAACAGTCACAGGTCCTGATCCGAGCCTGCCAAACAGTCACAGGTCCTGATCCGAGCCTGCCAAACAGTCACAGGTCCCGATCCAAGCCTGCCAAACAGTCACATGTCCCCATCCGAGCCTGCCAAACAGTCACAGGTCCTGATCCGAGCCTGCCAAACAGTCACAGGTCCTGATCCGAGCCTGCCAAACAGTCATATGTCCCCATCCAAGCCTGGCAAACAGTCACAGGTCCCCATCCGAGCCTGCCAAACAGTCACAGGTCCTGATCCGAGCCTGTCAAACAGTCACAGGTCCTAATCCGAGCCTGCCAAACAGTCACAGGTCCCGATCCGAGCCTGCAAAACAGTCACAGGTCCTGATCCGAGCCTGCCAAACAGTCACAGGTCCTGATCCGAGCCTGCCAAACAGTCACAGGTCTTGATCCGAGCCTGCCAAACAATCACATGTCCCCATCCGAGCCTGCCAAACAGTCACATCAGATACAGGTACCCATCCGAACCTGCCAAACAGTCACATCAGAGACAGGTCCCCATCCGAGCCTGCCAAACAGTCACATCAGGGACAGGTGTCCATCCGAACCTGCTAAACAGTCACATCAGAGACAGGTACCCATCCGAGCCTGCCAAATAGTCACATCAGAGACAGGTACCCATCCGAGCCTGCCAAATAGTCACACCAGGGACAGGTCTCCATCCGAGCCTGCCAAATAGTCACATCAGAGACAGGTACCCATCCGAGCCTGCCAAACAGTCACATCAGAGACAGGTACCCATCCGAACCTGCCAGTCACATCAGGGACAAGTCCCCATCCGAACCTGCCAAACAGTCACAGGTCCTGATCCGAGCCTGCCAGTCACATGTCCCCATCCGAGCCTGCCAAACAGTCACATGTCCCCATCCGAGCCTGCCAAACAGTCACAGGTCCTGATCCGAGCCTGCCAAACAGTCACATGTCCCCATCCGAGTCTGCCAAACAGTCACATGTCTTGATCCGAGCCTGCCAAACAGTCACAGGTCCCGATCCGAGCCTGCCAAACAGTCACATGTCTTGATCCGAGCCTGCCAAACAGTCACAGGTCCCCATCCGAGCCTGCCAAACAGTCACATGTCCCCATCCGAGCCTGCCAAACAGTCACATGTTCCCATCCGAGCCTGCCAAACAGTCACATGTCTTGATCCGAGCCTGCCAAACAGTCACATGTCCCCATCCGAGCCTGCCAAACAGTCACATGTCCCCATCCGAGCCTGCCAAACAGTCACATGTCCCCATCCGAGCCTGCCAAACAGTCACATGTCCCCATCCGAGCCTGCCAAACAGTCACATGTCCTCATCCGAGCCTGCCAAACAGTCACAAGTCTTGATCCGAGTCTGCCGAACAGTCACAGGTCCTGATCCGAGCCTGCCAAACAGTCACAGGTCCTGATCCGAGCCTGCCAAACAGTCACAGGTCCTGATCCGAGCCTGCCAAACAGTCACAGGTCCTGATCCGAGCCTGCCAAACAGTCACATGTCTTGATCCGAGCCTGCCAAACAGTCACATGTCCCCATCCGAGCCTGCCAAACAGTCACATGTCCCCATCCGAGCCTGCCAAACATTCACAGGTCTTGATCCGAGCCTGCCAAACAGTCACAGGTCCTGATCCGAGCCTGCCAAACAGTCACAGGTCCTGATCCGAGCCTGCCAAACAGTCACAGGTCCTGATCCGAGCCTGCCAAACAGTCACAGGTCCTGATCCGAGCCTGCCAAACAGTCACAGGTCCTGATCCGAGCCTGCCAAACAGTCACATGTCCCCATCCGAGCCTGCCAAACAGTCACAGGTCCCGATCCGAGCCTGCAAAACAGTCACATGTCCCCATCCGAGCCTGCCAAACAGTCACAGGTCCTGATCCGAGCCTGCCAAACAGTCATATGCCCCATCCGAGCCTGCCAAACAGTCACAGGTCTTGATCCGAGCCTGCCAAACAGTCATATGCCCGATCCGAGCCTGCCAAACAGTCACAGGTCCTGATCCGAGCCTGCCAAACAGTCATATGCCCGATCCGAGCCTGCCAAACAGTCACAGGTCCTGATCCGAGCCTGCCAAACAGTCACAGGTCCTGATCCGAGCCTGCCAAACAGTCACAGGTCCTGATCCGAGCCTGCCAAACAGTCACAGGTCCTGATCCGAGTCTGCCAAACAGTCACAGGTCCTGATCCGAGCCTGCCAAACAGTCGCATCAGAGAGCTATCTGTTCGGCATTCAAAACATCAAGTGTACTTCAAGATAAGCACCGATTTATCACAGACCTGGGGTCTGTAAATTGACAGGTGATAAGGCTCTTTATAAGCACGTCATTTTCAAAAGTCAACAACTTGCTTGTTTCTCGTCTGTATTACTCGAGCGGCTAAGTCCATATCACAGTTGAGCTTGTTTGCACGCAGTGGAAGAACAGGTATACGAAAATACACTTGCTAGGAATTCCCTAAACTTGTTGTTCTTAAGATGCTGCACGAAAAGAGGACAATCACGAAGACGCTATTATAACGCCTATGTAAAATTCTGACTCTAAACAATGATGCAATGTATGGGATAAAAGCTGATAAAGAATTGAACAAAAACTTACTAAGAATAGCAAAACGTTCTGAAATCGATATACATCATCACGTAAACATACTCTTTTAGACCATTTCTACTTTGCCTCCTGAAGACGTCGATACTTA
Organism: Chirona hameri; assembly: GCA_036785665.1. Lineage (NCBI taxonomy): Eukaryota > Metazoa > Arthropoda > Thecostraca > Balanomorpha > Balanidae > Chirona > Chirona hameri. The sequence goes on along the minus strand of JAXIVJ010016694.1, from coordinate 14,968 downwards.
TCTAGAAAAGTTTGTTTCCATTTTACCCTGCATGGATGTTAAAATGCATATACGTTGACCTAGATGAGCTAGATCATCCATTTGCACCATTTACATTGCACACGCTAATGGTTTCGTAGATAGGTAGCTATTGATGCATTGCTTGAGTGAGATCATAAGCCAGGCATTGGTTCAGTGAGATCACAAGCCAGCTTACCTTGGTCATGCGCTGCCTGCCACACAAACTCCATGTTTCTGTCAGCAATGCGCTTCTTTCGGTCGTCGTAGTCGATACGAGCGAAGAACAGTCCGTCGAAGCCCATCTGAGCGAACAGGTTCGCCTGGAAGATACCGATATTGCCATGCAACCATCAGCGAAATCCGCCTTCTTTTATATCACCACATCCTAACACCCAAACTACCTCTCATCATATGCTCTTTTATGTTTGTTTCCATTTCTTTTCTGTGTGTGCCGCGACATTTTCTCTTTTGTTCTCTGGTGTTAATAAAAGGTGTCGTGCGTCGTTGGGATCGAGGGCGGGGGCACTCCTGGTCACCTATTAATGGGTGGCGGTTAGAAGAAGAAAAAAATGTTCGATGGCGTTATGAATGCAAGCAAAACGTAGACGCCGCACATACACTGCATTTCGTTCCCATTACAGGGAGTGTGCCTACTCACATCGCTTAGTTGGGGTTATTGACACTGGTCTATATAACACGATTTTCTGAATTGAACCAATACTTCATTTCTTCAGATTCACCCTAGTTGCTGAGATATTCAAAGACTCCAGGAATTTGCTTGGGAGCAAAAAGTTATCGGGTAGACTCCAGAGGGCTTCCGCTACTAGAAGCACTGCAACTATCGATTAAACTGCTAGCATATTGTTAGCGCCGGCCAATAGCAATTCAACACAACAGCTCGTGCACGCTGATAGCAGCAGCCGAACATAAACTGGACGGCCATCATGTTTTTCGATGATGGCCGATGGCCATTTTTTGAAGAAGATAACAATTTAGAGCTACGAAACTTGCACATAATAAAGTTCACAGTGGCAAGAACGTGCTGTGCAAAACTCGTCTTTCTATCTTGCATGATGTGACCGTAATTGTATTGTCTTATGTGTGCCGTTTTACATAACATCACCATAGTGACGATCGTTTTATAGATATCGAAACAAAAATAAACAAAAAACAATAAAAGTGAAAATTCGACTAAAGGGGTTCCAGATGTGAATTTCATCATATACAACAATCAAACCAACAGCTACTTACCGTATGCAAACATATTTTTGACACTCCAAAACAGTAGGCACACTCCCTTTAAGAGCATTTTGTTGCGAAAGTTGTCCTACTATGCACAATGCACATCGATTAAAACTAAGCAGGAAATGTAGGGGACGATCATCGTGGACGTCAACGATAACAACGGGTTCCCAGCTGGTGAACCGGATCATTTACGTTCAACAAATCATCCCATCCACAAAACCATTCAGTGGCGTGGAGATTTGACGTCCCATTTGTTGGCGTATTTGGGGTTTCATGTACGGAGGTGAAGAGTGAGAAGGCACGTAGTGGCTCACTTTGAGACCAGTCGTCTGGTGGCAGATTTTAGAAGCTGAAGTTGCTACATTAATCGCCAGTCTCCGCCGTTAAATGCGATTTGATTCGAGTAAATTAAATATTCCCAGAAATGTTGGAACTCAAAACTGGGTCATATTTCTGAAGTGTTGCTCGAAGAGCTCGCATTAAGAGTTATAAATCTAAATAGTTCAGCGGGGCCTTAGAGCTTACCAAAACGGAAACTATAGGGGTAGGTAATATCATAGGTAAAGTGAGTAAACTTTCCTAAAGTAATCATACTTATTTGCATTATATTACGGAACTCTACTTGAATGCCTGTTATTGCTGACCTGCTCCTTGGTGTGGCCGAAAGGATCGATCTGCCACGCCACGCGAGGAATGCCGCACGCGCCGAAATTGTCATACAGCGTCCTGCAAAAACAACACACGAAACAATTAACGTCAACGTCAACATAACACACACACATATATATATATATATATATATATATATATATATATATATATATATATATATATATATATATATATATATATATATATATATATATATATATATATATATATATATATATATATATATATATATATATATATATATATATATATACCAGTAAAACGCCTTAATCGGCGGTAACCGAGCGGCGGGCGGTATCTGTTGCTTCTCTGGGACAAACTACATACACATTAAGTTGTATTAAATTGTTCATGATCGCCTTTCTCGAATCCGCCAAAAGGGTGTTCTTCCTGAGCGCTGCATGTTTCAGCGTATATAAAAACTAATGCGTAGATTAATAATGTCATTTTTGATTAAATATGATTTGTGTGCATGTTGACGTTTGCATATGCCACGCGCTGTAGTACCACCCCTATCAGAACGCAACATACCAAAATCAAAATTGATTTGATTTTCCTATCCAATGGTTAAAACCTGATCTCAATCGGAGAAGTGGTTGCAAAGTTATTAGCTTTGGAAATCGTCTGTATTGTCGGGCCGGGTCGGGCCGGTTCGGGAAGGTTCGGGCCGGTTCGGGACGGTTCGGGCCGGGTCAAATGTAAATTTGTCTAGTAAGCTGACAAGAAACCTCACTGGCGCTTCGCTCCCGCTCGGTAATTAGCAAAAGTGAAATGCCTCGATGTAGCGGACACAATCTTGTTGTTCCACAGAGGCAGGGCCGCACCAGACGCGATGGAGAAACGTCGCCGTATGCAGCTGACTTCTGGCGCTCACCTTATTAACAGAGGCAGGGTCTCACCAGACGCGATGGACAAACGTCGCCGTATGTAGCTGACTTCTGGCGCTCACCTCATTAACAGAGGCAGGGTCTCACCAGACGCTATGGACAAACGTCGCCGTATGCAGCTGACTTCTGGCGCTCACCTCATTAACAGAGGCAGGGTCTCACCAGACGCGATGGACAAACGTCGCCGTATGTAGCTGACTTCTGGCGCTCACCTTATTAACAGAGGCAGGGTCTCACCAGACGCGATGGACAAACGTCGCCGTATGTAGCTGACTTCTGGCGCTCACCTCATTAACAGAGGCAGGGTCTCACCAGACGCTATGGACAAACGTCGCCGTATGCAGCTGACTTCTGGCGCTCACCTCATTAACAGAGGCAGGGTCTCACCAGACGCTATGGACAAACGTCGCCGTATGCAGCTGACTTCTGGCGCTCACCTCATTAACAGAGGCAGGGTCTCACCAGACGCGATGGACAAACGTCGCCGTATGCAGCTGACTTCTGGCGCTCACCTCATTAACAGAGGCAGGGTCTCACCAGACGCTATGGACAAACGTCGCCGTATGTAGCTGACTTCTGGCGCTCACCTCATTAACAGAGGCAGGGTCTCACCAGACGCGATGGACAAACGTCGCCGTATGTAGCTGACTTCTGGCGCTCACCTCATTAACAGAGGCAGGGTCTCACCAGACGCTATGGACAAACGTCGCCGTATGTAGCTGACTTCTGGCGCTCATCTCATTAACAGAGGCAGGGTCTCACCAGATGCGATGGAGAAAGGTCGCCGTATGTAGCTGACTTCTGGCGCTCACCTCATTAACAGAGGCAGGGTCTCACCAGACGCGATGGACAAACGTCGCCGTATGCAGCTGACTTCTGGCGCTCACCTCATTAACAGAGGCAGGGTCTCACCAGACGCGATGGAGAAACGTGGCCGTATGTAGCTGACTCTGGCGCTCACCTCATGCCGAGCGACATCTGGTCGATGACAGCGTTGTAGTGGACACAGGCCTCATCGTTCATGCTCCAGCCGCCACCGATGAACTCCAGCCGGCCCTCGTTCACCAGACCCTGCACGGTCGCCTTCATGTCCTCGTTCTGCTCCCTGTACCAGCGCCAGAAGAACGCCGTCTCCACGTATATAAAGCTGTAGAAGTGACAACAGTCGCCTGTCAGTTGGTCAGTTCCCAATTCCATGACTGTCTGATCAAGATAATTTCCAAACACATGCAAATCAGAGGTCAGGTATACGAATGATGCACCAATTAAGAAACAAAATTAACTGGATAAGATATTAATCCCAGGGTTGGTTCAGCGATGTGCTGATTTATTTGGCCAAACTATCATTACGGCTCGTTAGCCAGATCATCACTATGCACAGTGCAGTGCAAACGTCCTGTCCACTACCTCGGCACCACCAGGTAGGCAAAGTCCTGTCCACTACAAGGTTGTGGACAGGACTTTTGCACTGTCTCCTGTTTCAGATCCCGTTCCCGGCCGTCCCGTCCGTCCCGTCCGTCCCGTCCGTCCGTCCCGTCCGTCCCGTCCCGTTCCCGTTCCCGTCCCGTTCCCGTCCCGTTCCCGTCCCGTTCCCGTCCCGTTCCCGTCCCGTTCCCGTCCCGTTCCCGTCCCGTTCCCGTCCCGTTCCCGTCCCGTTCCCGTCCCGTTCCCGTCCCGTTCCCGTCCCGTTCCCGTCCCGTTCCCGTCCCGTTCCCGTACCGTTCCCGTCCCGTTCCCGTCCCGTTCCCGTCCCGTTCCCGTCCCGTTCCCGTCCCGTTCCCGTCCCGTTCCCGTCCCGTTCCCGTCCCGTTCCCGTCCCGTTCCCGTCCCGTTCCCGTCCCGTTCCCGTCCCGTTCCCGTCCCGTTCCCGTCCCGTTCCCGTCCCGTTCCCGTCCCGTTCCCGTCCCGTTCCCGTCCCGTTCCCGTCCCGTTCCCGTCCCGTTCCCGTCCCGTTCCCGTCCCGTTCCCGTTCCGTTCCCGTCCCGTTCCCGTCCCGTTCCCGTCCCTTCCCCGTCCGTCCCTTCCCCGTCCCGTCCCGTCCGTCCCGTCCGTCCCGTCCGTCCCGTCCGTCCCGTCCGTCCCGTCCGTCCCGTCCGTCCCGTCCGTCCCGTCCGTCCCGTCCGTCCCGTCCGTCCCGTCCGTCCCGTCCGTCCCGTCCGTCCCGTCCGTCCCGTCCGTCCCGTCCGTCCCGTCCGTCCCGTCCGTCCCGTCCGTCCCGTCCGTCCCGTCCGTCCCGTCCGTCCCGTCCGTCCCGTCCGTCCCGTCCGTCCCGTCCGTCCCGTCCGTCCCGTCCGTCCCGTCCGTCCCGTCCGTCCCGTCCGTCCCGTCCGTCCCGTCCGTCCCGTCCGTCCCGTCCGTCCCGTCCGTCCCGTCCGTCCCGTCCGTCCCGTCCGTCCCGTCCGTCCCGTCCGTCCCGTCCGTCCCGTCCGTCCCGTCCGTCCCGTCCGTCCCGTCCGTCCCGTCCGTCCCGTCCGTCCCGTCCGTCCCGTCCGTCCCGTCCGTCCCGTCCGTCCCGTTCCCGTCCGTCCCGTTTCCGTCCGTCCCGTCCGTCCCGTTTCCGTCCGTCCCGTCCGTCCCGTCCGTCCCGTCCGTCCCGTCCGTCCCGTCCGTCCCGTCCGTCCCGTCCGTCCCGTCCGTCCCGTCCGTCCCGTCCGTCCCGTCCGTCCCGTCCGTCCCGTCCGTCCCGTCCGTCCCGTCCGTCCCGTCCGTCCCGTCCGTCCCGTTCCCGTCCGTCCCGTTCCCGTCCGTCCCGTTCCCGTGCGTCCCGTTCCCGTGCGTCCCGTTTCCGTCCGTCCCGTTTCCGTCCGTCCCGTTCCCGTCCATCCCGTTCCCGTCCGTCCCGTTCCCGTCCATCCCCGTCCCGTTCCCGTCCCGTTCCCGTCCCGTTCCCGTCCCGTTCGTCCCGTTCCCGTCCCGTTCCCGTCCCGTTCCCGTCCCGTTCCCGTCCCGTTCCCGTCCCGTTCCCGTCCCGTTCCCGTCCGTCCCGTTCCCGTCCGTCCCGTTCCCGTCCGTCCCGTTCCCGTCCGTCCCGTTCCCGTCCGTCCCGTTCCCGTCCGTCCCGTTCCCGTCCGTCCCGTTCCCGTCCGTCCTGTTCCCGTCCATCCCCGTCCCGTTCCCGTCCAGTTCCCGTCCGTCCCGTTCCCGTCCGTCCCGTTCCCGTCCCGTTCCCGTCCGTCCCGACCCGTTCCCGTCCCGTTCCCGTTCCGTCCCGTTCCCGTCCCGTCCGTCCCGTCCAGTCCCGTCGTCCCGTCCCGTCCCGTCTCGCGTCCCGTTCCGTCCGTCCCGTCCGTCCCGTCCGTCCCGGTCCGTCCCGTCCGTTCCCGTCCCGTCCCGTCCGTCCCGTCCGTCCGTCCGTCCCGTCCGTCCCGTCCGTCCGCTCTCGTCCGTCCCGTCGTCCGTCCGTCCCGTCCGTCCCGTCCCGTCCTCGTCCGTCCCGTCCGTCCGTCCGTCCCGTCCGTCCCGTCCGTCCCGTTCCGTCCCGTCCGTCCCGTCGTCCCGTCCGTCCGTCCGTCCGTCCGTCCGTCCCGTCCGTCCCGTCCGTCCCGTCCGTCCGTCCGTCCCGTCCGTCCCGTTTCCCGTCCTTCTCCGTTCCCGTCCTCCCTCGTTCCCGTGCGTCCCGTTCCCGTGCGTCCCGTTCCCGTGCGTCCGCGTTCCCTGTGCGTCCCGTTCCGTGCGTCCCCGTTTCCGTCCGCCCCGTTCCCGCCCGTCCCGTTCCCGTCCGTCCCGTTCCCGTCCGTCCCGTTCCGTCCGTCCCGTTCCGTCCGTCCCGTTCCCCCGTCCGTCCGTTCCTCCGTCCGTCCCGTCCCGTCCGTCCCGTTCCCGTCCGTCCCGTTCCCGTCCGTCCCGGTCCCGTCCGGTCCCGTTCCCGTCCGTCCCGTTCCCGTCCATCCCCGTCCCGTTCCCGTCCCGTTCTCGTCCCGTTCCCGTCCCGTTCCCGTCCCGTTCCCGTCCCGTTCCCGTCCCGTTCCCCGTCCCGTTCCCGTCCCGTTCCCGTCCCGTTACCGTCCCGTTCCCGTCCGTCCCGTTCCCGTCCGTCCGTTCCCGTCCGTCCCGTTCCGCTCCGTCCCGTTCCAGTCCGTCCCGTTCCCGTCCGTCCCGTTCCCGTCCGTCCCGTTCCCGTCCGTCCCGTTCCGTCGTCCGTCCAGTTCCCGTCCGTCCCGTTCCGTCCGTCCCGTTCCCCGTCCGTCCCGTTCCCGTCCGTTCCGTTCCCGTCCGTCCCGTTCCCGTCCGTCCCGTTCCCGTCTTTCCCGTTCCCGTCCGTCCCGTTTCCGTCTTTCCCGTTCCCGTCCGTCCCGTTCCCGTCCGTCCCGTTCCCGTCCGTCCCGTTCCCGTCCGTCCCGTTCCCGTCCGTCCCGTTCCCGTCGTCCGTCCCGTCCACGTCCCGTCCCGTTCCCGTCCATCCCGTTCCCGTCGTCCGTTCCCGTCCACGTCCCGTCACCCCGTTCCGCCCGTTCATGTCCCGAATGCCAGTGGAGAAATTACGCAATCACTGCCTAGGACTGCACGGCAGCGCGGCGGCTGTGTGTGGTCAGCTGCGGCAGCCAGTCACTTCATCTCCCCCTCTCACCTCACTCTACCCCAGCTTCGAGGCAGAGGCCAGGCGGGGGGGGGCGCGCGCACGCTTCCGGCGTTTCAGGGGCGTTAGTAAAGCAAGTGGTCCTCAATCCTAGCACTGCCAGCCAGCCCGCAACCCTCTTCAAGATCTGACCCCGCCGGACTGCGCGCCATCTAGGGCAAAGTTGCGCACTACTAGTATCGGACCTTGCCCACTTGGCTTGGACAGAACTTCTGCACTGCACTGTGCAATTGTGCATACAGTGTCCTGCTGAGTTCGGCTCTCAGCTGTGGAGGACGGCACTCACCGTCGGGAGGGATCCTTCACCAACTCCGCCACCACCGAGTCCAGGATGTAACTGCACTCCCCGCTCTCTGGATGTCATTATTTGCTGGATTGTGCAATAAATAAGTTACAACACTACTAAACAGCAAAAACTAAATGACGCCTAGATGACATTAACTCGTGGATGTCACAGAGCGAGTAAAAATACTTATACCACAAATAAAAAAGATCTATATCTCCCAGAGCTGGGAGAGATATCAAAAGTGGCCTACAGCTCTGCAGGCAACACTTTTTTGTTTGTTTGTTTTGGGGGGGGGGGGGGTAATGATTTACAAAACGATCTAATTTGATAAGGAGACGACATAGCCCGTAAAATGAACTTCTTACTATCTTACCCGTCCGTCGAAATATTGATCCCACTGTTTTGAGCCAGCCGACGTCGTCATGCGTTATGAGGCACCAGGATGAACATTCAGCATGCCCGGCTCACCGGCAGGACAGTTCTGGGCGGACATAATTTGTTACGTATTGCGGGCTTCGGGCAACGTTATTAGGATGCAAAATTATATGATAATTGCTTCAATTTCAATGAAGATTCAGTATTGAACAATTCCTGCGGGCAGCGGAAATATTCCTTTAACTATGTGTTCTATATGCCAAATCGTGTGTATACGTGTGTATACGTGTGTATACGTGTGTATACGTGTGTATACGTGTGTATACTTACTGAGTGGTATGGTGTCAAGGATTAACCCCGTCGACTTACTGGGTGGGGGGCTATTTTCCCCCTCCCCGTTATTTTGCAATAACTCCTAAACGAACACGAGCATCGTCACTAAACATTGCCATTCTACCTTCTCCCACATCAATTCTACACATGTTGCAAAAGGGACAAATATGAGGTTATGATAGGTCAACCGGAAATAACGTCAGAGTGACGTCGATGTTCCTTCCAGTTTTTGTTGCAAAATAATGGTTTTGCGGAAAACGCTGGCCCAAAGGTACAATATTTTGAGATAAACTCAATTGTCTTAAGCCAAAATACTGACAATGGGACCCGGGCTATCAATTGCAATCTCGGATTTTGAGTTTGTTCTTAACTACAAAATTTGAGAAATCCAAATAAATTTTTTTTACATAAATTTTTCACTTACAAAAACAGAATTAAACCAAAAATCGGATTTTATGTGATCGAGACGTGTTCGTAGAATATGTGTAGTACCAAATTGAAGTCAATATCTTCGTGACCAATGTACTGACTTATGACCTTTAACCCTCGGCCCGGGTAGGGGGGTGGATGCCACCCCCTATCGGTTTTTCTGGGAATAACCTCGCGTAAGTTTCCCAACCCATTTCGATGCAACTTTCAGTACCCCTACGTTTGAGAAGAAAGAAAAAAATCCCAACCTTACTCGAAAATTTTGAATTTCTAAACCAAATTGACCACCGTGACCTATGGACCTGTTTCTCAAGGTCATGTCAGGGCGCAACTGGCGTCCCCGCAGTATCGATGCTTGTAACTTCTGCAGTTTGTCGAGTGTTTGTTGTTCAGGGAGCATATGCAAAGGTGGTTTCCAGGTGACAGTTGTGGTTTCCCCTGATATTTGTATACTCGATTGACCTTCTTCAGAGGTCAACTGAGGTCATTGACCTCCAATGACCTCCGATGACTTTTTTTAGGGCTTCTGGCTGGTTTTCTAGGACATTTTGTGACGCTGATTTACAATTTGGGATCCGTTTTACATAATTATATGTTCCACTGGGGTCATGCGCTTCCCACAGGTCAACCGAGGTCAACTGGACCTCAGATGAGCTGAAATGACCTTTTTTGGGAATTTGGCGGTTTTTAGGGTCATTTTGTGACACGCTGATTACGAATTTGGCACTCATTAAGCATTATGATAAGCTCATTCACGATTCTAGCTCGTTAAAAATTATATTTATACGCATTTCAATTTGATGACATTTGGGGTCATTGACATGACCTCAGAGGTCACCCTAATGACCCAAGACCTTAAATTCGAATATCAGCGGCTTCTCTCGTCACAATCAAGCAACCACGAAGCTCATCTTTGAATCGAAGGCTCTAGCTCAATCAGGGGCGCACGAATACCGCTAAGGGGGGTGGGGGGTCGTACCCCCCCCCCCCCCCCCCCCCCCCCCCCCCCCCCCCCCCCCCCCCCCCCCCCACACCCCCACCCACGCCCCCACCCCCCCCCCCAAACAAGTAGGTGATTTTGCCCTTAACCCCGGGGGAGGGTTAAATTACAAAAATCTGACCACCTCTCACAGCATTACTATGCATGACAGAAAAACGCATTTCCGTTTTTGCTTTCCACTTCTATTATATGGAACAAACAATGTTCTAAGGTCATTTGTGCATATTCGCGATCTAGACGAAACACAAACCCAAAACATGGTGTTACAAACGCCTAATGACCGTAATCGGAAACTGCAGTTTGAACCTCGTAACCTCGGATGACCTATGACCTGGCACAAGGTCATCAACAGCTTAGAAAGGTACTTAGAAGTGTCAGACACACGGATCATACCGATTTATCGACAGCTTATGAGTTTAATATCGCAATTTTGCGCGACAATTCCATCCATCGAAGACCTTTGACACGGTCTAAAACATTGTGTACTTGACCCCAGACCTGTGACGTCATCGGTGACCCCGAGGTCAAACATAGTATTTTTCCCTCGATAAGATTTCCCAGGGCTATCGAATTGCCGTTTGAATTTTTATATTCGGTCGTCAGTAGTTCCGGAGATCCGGGGGGGGGGGGAATAGCCCCCTCCCCAGTAAGTCGCGTTATGAAATATTACCCTACAGCTAACTCGCGGGGTTAAGACTAACACGAAAATACAATATTAACAACCAACTTCACAGGGGTGGTAAAGTGTTCTGTCATTATGGATAAGGCGGGGGACAAAATGCTCCTTCTCTATAGAAGTACTCTCGGGGTCAAAAATGCCCAGCAAAAAATCATTACTATGTCATTTCAGTGGAAAATTTACTAAGCGATCATGTCCTTAGAAAAACTGATCGTCGAAAACCTCTTCAGAATGTATTATTCACTATTCATCATATTAATCACTGTTATGATTTATGTACATTTACTTTTTTTATTAGCAGTTGCGTTTCAGCTCTTGATTGCCAATAATAATAAATTACATTACAAAAAAAATATATCCGACTAAAAAAAAAAATCCGGACAATAGATTCAACACTTGGAGGTCACTGAACCAAGAATGCACATTGGGTCTTCAAGAATGGCCTATAATAACATGATGCAGAAGGAATTGGGCTGATATCATAGCATATCCTCATAATAGGGGGAGCATTTGATATTCTCCCCATTGACTTATAATGGGGAGGTCACGAAATTGACCCGACCTTAGGTCACGATATACAAAAATCGTGATAAACGAATTGTAGGTACTTTATTACCCTTAATGAAATCCTGAAAGTACCAAATCGATCGGCCAAAAACTGTGGCTGTGGTACGACCGTTACGGAACGAAGCGCTCAATTGCCCCGGGCCGGGCGGCCGCGGTCGTTCCGTGGCCCATTGGGAATTTGACTGAAAATATCACTAATTGCCTTCTGACAGAGTGATTGATAAACACATAAGTTGATCTTCACGCAACAATGGTCGGATACATTGAAGCATTGCTACAAACAAGATGGGTAGCTATAGCATATCGTTCTGTCAGTTGTACTCTAACGTGCCGAATTGCAGTAAAGATGCAGGATGCACGTAGTTTAGCATGGTATTTTACAGAATTCGAGCAGTTTTTCAAACCTATTTTTCTTTTAGATTTCATCGTGGATATTGGCAAGAGTTGTCTTCATCCTTCACGCAGATCCCCTATGTTAAAATGTATGTTGGATCATATGGTGGCACTTGTTTTGGTGTGGTGCTGCAACTTAACGTGCCCCCAATTGCAACTCATTTACCCTATTCCCGGCGCGGCGGCTTAGAATTACGTTAACCTGCGTGGGGAGGCAGTCAGGGATCTCGAGAACAGCATCAGAGCGAATTTCGATGGAACAAACACCATTCCGATTTGTCATATGAATAAGATCTTTCTTTTTCGACCTCTAATGTCCGATTGTCATGCAACACACGTTTTTGAGCTTGAAATGTAACAGGGCTTCAATATATCAAAAGATAAATTACATAAATGAAAACTAATTAGGCGTATTCAAGAGATGTAAATTGGGGGGATTTTTGAATAACGAATATGTACTGTTTCGTGCCTTATTTGGAGACGATAGGAACGTCATATGTGGGCATATTTGCTGTTAATTCGTTAGATGTAATATATTGCAGCAAGGCGTTTTACAACGTGGGGGGGGGGGGGGTGCAACCATCCACGTCACCTTTTGTTTAGCAACTACTTGCCTTAATTGAGGGTGGATTCAAACGCATGCCTTGAAGGTTTTCTCTACGCCACATAATCTTTTCACACACTTATTGCTCATTTTAGATAGGATGAATGCACTGATCAAGCAATGGCGCACTCAGGGACGTAGAGTATGGTGCGAAAACCACCGGGGGGGGGGGGCAGAATCTGCCCCCCGGACGGGAATAGGGTTAAGCAAATTTTGAATCAACGAAAAGGGGAAAGGAAGCTTGTTTCAACTGGAACGTGAATATTAACGTAACTTAAATTTATGAACGATTCTTAACATTTCCTTGTTTCTTGTACCGCAATATCCGCATTCATACATAGGACGGCCTGTTTTGTGTTTATCCACAGTTGTTGTATCCTGCAAAACATACATGCTGTGAAATGTTACTTAAAATCTGCGAGATGTTTAAAAGTCATCTTAGGTCAGCAGAGGTCAGTTCTTCGGTTGACACTGTGACAGAAGCATGCCCCAATTGAGCATATACTTATTGCAAAATTATGAGCGCCAATTCAAATTGAAATCTGCGTCTCAAATTGTCCTAGAAGCTATCAAGAGTCCAAAAATGTCACCTCAGGTCATCGGAGGTCAGTAACCGCGGTTTGACCTCTCTTAAAAGGTCATCCGGGTTCCATGGATCTCAATGGAAATCATAAATGTCACCTGTTAACACCTGTGCATATGTATTATGCTCCTCAACATCTATAAAACACCGTATTTACCTATAGGTAATTACCGTATCTGTGGGCCATTACACTATTCCTAGGTCATGCTAAGTCCATGCCGAGATTAGGTCAAGATGGAAAACTCGGGAAGTGATTTAATTCGTCAAACGAAAGCTACCCACCAAAATTTTGACGTATATTGGGCCAAAGAAACCCACATAGTATAGCAAGCGACATGAAAATAGCCCTTGGGACTATTGCTTCGTTTCTACTTCATGCCAATTGCCATACTCAAAGGGCGGTTATCTAAAAAGTTGTAAAGTCCTCAACCTTTCTTTTTTAGCGTTCTTAGATGGATGTTACGTTCTTGTATTGTGTCCAAGTTGGATAACTAGTACGAGCAGGCAACTTATATTAAAAAATACAATTGAATTATTTTTGAGCCTCGTCAGGATCAAGGTCATATTGAGGTCACGTTTAATTTTGTCCCTTTTCGAATCGTCCCTACCCTGTGAAGTATGGTCGGTGTTAAGTTTTATTTTTCCGCTAATTATTAGCACAGAAGGTATAGGAGTTTGATTGATATAGGGGCTGTTCAGCACTCTCACCTCACCCGGATTAGGGTTGGGCCTTATTTTTCTCCACCGGCCGTTTCCCGCGCCTACAACTAAAATTGGTTGAGCCGCCACCATCCTCAACCGCAATGAGCCAACATCTCAACCGCTCGTCGAGCGTGATGAGATCGGGCAACGTCGGATTACGGCAGCTAAGGCGCAGCAGTGACAAACCTTTTGAAAACATTTTTCGGGCGTTCATTCGCGAAGAGCAATTGTGGACCAGCTTTTGCATTGGATTCCATTGTTGTTTTAAGATCTATGTTAAACGCACGGGTGAATACAAATACCTCAACAAATTTCTGTGACACCTTACGCACGTAAAACGCAAAACTGCGAAGAATAAAAATAATAGCTGATATTATGGCGGCCGCTCACTGCGTCATCGGCCGCGCGAATATCGCGGATATAAAGCTGGTCCGGACGAGCTTTTTTCGTGTCTAAACACCGCGGACCCACAAGAATGTCGCCGTGATATCGCCTCGCCGATATCGCCCAAGTTGCGGCTCGCATTACAGGCTGAGACAACGTGACGTGAATTCGCACCCAAACAAATGATGGCTTAACAGCGGATAATTCCACGAGTCTCTACCGCTCGTTCCCGCGCGCCGCTCCATCCGCACCTCCACCGGGCACGCTCTCACCTATTCCGGGTTAGGGGCGGGTGAGGGCGCTGACAGCCCCATAAAGTACGAAAAATGTCGTGACCTTCGATTACCTCTAAATATGATCCTTTAGGATCTCCCGGAGTTAAAAGCGGGTGTGTTATGCTTCTCTCATTTGACACTACAGGTGTACCAATTTATCATCAAAATCTGAGAGTGTACGGATTTAATTTCATCGGCCAGCCCTGGTCAGACCCTTATTCCACTAAATGATCACGTATAAAATAAAGAAGCTCGGCTGTAATTTTCTGCCTCACGTGTATAATATCGTACGTGACAACGACGGAAATGGTTGTAAACGAATGCAGACCTAATTTTTGTAGCGCCCAGAAAGCATTTTCCAGCCTAGTAGCTCAGATTATTTAGGACAGATGTAGAAGTCAGTAGCGAAAAACGATCGTCCGTAACGCGCACACTTTTTTTGAATGTGTGTCACGTGACCTGGCCTGGTGACCTACCCTGAGATTGACCGCTGGTTCACGAATTGTACAAAATGTTGGGCAATTGATGTCTTAACAGCTGTGTTAAAAACGGCGGCGCAGCGCGCAGACGTATTTTTTGTTATCTTCGAAAACGTTAAGGTGTCGTCTAAAACGCCCCACCCCCGGCTCGGCGCGGGAAATCCGGACAGTCGATTCCCCGGGGCGGGCCGGGGTGCTAGTGCATTTTCAATGTAAGTCCACTGTCAAGGACAGTGGGTTTCACTGTCCTGGGACCCTCACCCATTAACTCGAAAAACTAAAGAAGCTAGATACGACGCAGATAAAAACGAGCAAATTCTCCCGACCCTGAAACATTCGAAGGTACTTTAGATGGTTTTTTCCTCATGTCAATAATTGAAGTTCACACAGAGGTCAATCAAGTTCAGATTTTCAAGTTTCAGGACTATCTGCTCCAGAAACCCCCCAGAATTAATCACAGGAACTTATGCTAGCAAAGAACAAACGAGAAAAAAAACAA